>RJWT010001202.1:35390-50980 GCA_004365215.1 Cuniculus paca | reverse complement strand
CATTGTTTGTTTTGATTGATTTTACTCTATTCTGTATGGTTTGATTGTAATATGTCTGAAGGTGTAGGCAACTATTCTGAAGATAACAACTATTATGGTAGCCAATGCTGTTTTGCTAATATCTTGAAATTCTGTATTGCTTACATTGTTTTGCTTTGTTTGTTTTGTTTTGTTATGTTTTGTTTTGTTTCTACTGTTTAGTTTGTTGTATTTTGTTTGATTTTACTTATCCCTGATGGTATGGGCAGGTATACTGCAGATAACAAGAGGCATTGTGATAGCCTTACCGATTGCTTTTTACCCTGTTTAAAAGTCATGTACCATGTTCATTGCCTTGTTTTGATTGACTTTACTCTGTTTTGTTTTGTTTGATTGTATTCTTTTCAAAATAAAAACAACAACAACAACAAAAATAGCTGCTCATGCCATCAGACATAATAAAATCAAATAAAACAAAACAGAGTAAAACCAAACCAAACAAAATAATGAAAACAATACAGGACTTTAAAACAAGATAATAGGGAATTAACAATGGCTACCACCTTCAGAAGGAAATCCCCCATAGTTGCTCTATTACATATTGTTACCCTCTAAATAGATGCTCAGACTACTGGCTTTCGACCTACAAAGTAATTAAACAAAATAGACATTAAGTTGTTTTTTACTTCAGCAGCTATCATTTCAGCCTGTGTTTCTCCAAATCAGGTGGTTGCTTACTGGGTGGGGAAGGGAGGAGGAGTTGATGGGGTGGGGGGACTCAGTACCTCTTGTCTCCCAGCCCAAGTGATTGCTGGCTCACAAGAAGGGATTAGCTTCTTCTTGGTTCTCTTCCCAGGCTGCATGGCTGCTGCTGGCTTATAGGAAGTAGGTGGCCCAGCCCACGACTGCTGCTGGCTCACAGAAAGGAGTTAGCTTCTTCTTGGTTCTCTTTCCTCTGTAAGCACTTTTAAAAGCACCATTCTCATAATAAATCTCCATCAACCTCACAAAAAATTCTCATTTCCCCTCCCCTTTTGATATCCCACCCAAAAAACCAGCAATTTATCTTCCTTCCCATCTTCAATATGCATACTAACCAGATATCAGAAGGGCTACCTACAGCACCAAATGTTTCGATATAAGCAGTATTTCCTAGAACTTGTAAAGAAATGGATCTGGCTGAGAACAACTTCACTATCCAACTAGGAACTGATTCCACTAAATAGGAATTCAAAGCACCACAATTAATGATCATGCAAATTTAGTTTGATTTACCGTGCATCCTTATCCAGCAAGCTGATCAAAGTTCTCAAGATCTAGTTGGTCACTTGGCATTCAACAATTATTTATATAATGTGTATTAGATATTTTGCCAAATTCCAGGTACATAAATATAAATAAGATATAACCCATCTGCTCAGAGAGTTTTTTGTTGATGTGGGGTACAAGTGATTTCAATATAAGATAGAGGAAAATAGTGATTGTAAATCTGTGTTGATGATTACACAAAGCATAAAGATATAGTTTATAAGGCAATAATGCACAAAGGAGACAGAACAAAGTTAAGCAGAAGCAAAGTTTTTGTATGCTATTGAAATAAAGTTGGTATTAATTTGAACTACATCATCATAACAATAACTTAAGAAAATAACTTAAAATATATATAAATAAGTAACTTAAAATATTGAATAAGGGAATTAAAATGACCTGTTAGAAAATATTGATTTAACATGAAAAAGCAGTAATGGAGAAATAAAGGAGTAAAAAATACATGACATATAATAGAAAATAAATATTGAAGTGATATACATAAATCCTGCCTTATCTGAAATTATATTAATTGGGTTAAATGACCCAATTAAAGGGGAGACACCAACAGGATGTATTTAAATTTCTGGGGGGGTTACTGGGAATCAAACTCATGACCTCATGCTTGCCAGGCAGGCACTGTGCCACTGAGCTATATCCCTGGTCCCAAAAGGACGTATTTAAAAACATGATCTAACTATTACACTATCTATAAGAAACTCACTGCTCAGCCACCCTGGAGCAGTGTAGCAGCCACAGCTCTGGGCCTGGCATGAGCTGAAGGTGCACACAGTAAATTTCACCTAGCCATGCAGCTTGGGACCTTGCCAGCAGCCTGTTAGGGACCTGCACCAATTCCACCATTAGCCCGGGACATTTTTAACATCCCTGGGGTCCTGCCTGGGCTCTGCCTGGTCACCCCAGAGCAGCATAGCAGCCGCAGCTCTGGCCCTGGCACGAGCTGAAGGCATGCACAGCAAATTTCACCTAGCCATGCAGCTTGGGACCTCATGAGCAGACTGGTAGGGACCTGCGCCAATTCCATCATCAGCCCAGAACATTTTTAATATCCCTGGGGTCCTGCCTGGGCTCTGCCTGGTCACCCCAGAGCAGTGTAGCAGCCGCAGCTCTGGGCCTGGTGCAAGCTGAAGGCGTGCACAGCAAATTTCACCTAGCTATGCAGCTTGAGACCTCCCAAGCAGAATGGTAGGGACCTGCACCAATTCCACCATCAGTCCGAGACATTTTTAACATCCCTGGGGGGAAACACTGCTTGCCGGTAACCAGCTCAGAGGAAAGGCAGAGGCAGGCCCTGCTCTGCACACATTCCAGCAGACAAAGGGAGGCCCTGCTTGCTGGTAACCAGCTCAGAGGGAAGGCACAGGCAGGCCCTGCTCTGCATGCATTCCAGCAGCCCTCAGGATGCTTCCTCCCCAGGTAACCAGCAAGAGCTGGGAAAAACAGAAGCGGGCTCTACACCAGAGCACCCAGTGGCCACCATTAGATACCTGTAGCCAGCATTGGCCAGAAAAACCAAACAGTCATGCTCCAGAGAAATTGTAGCCAACGTGGGAGGTTCCCAAAACCCCACTACATGCTTGTTTGGAAGAACCCAGGAAAATGTCAAGATGAAGAAACAAAAGGCAGCCCCTGGACTCAAACCCAAACAGAGCAAGTCCAGGAGGTGAAAACATGGAAAAGATCAGGAGTCGCACACCTGAAGTTTCTGCAGTGATGGCAACTGAAGTAAAGAGACAACTCCATGAGGCTACAAAAGAAATTAGAACAGAAATACTATCTCAGGTAAAAGAAGAAATGAAAAACATAATAAAAGAATTGCTAAGCTTCTCTAAAGAAGACATAGATAAAAAAATAGAGGAGAATAGGAAAATGAGGGAAACCATGAATGAACAATATTACAGAGATTTTGAATGTATGAAACAGATTCAAAGAGATATCCAGGAAATTAAAATCTCCATTGAAAGCAGGCAAAATCTCTTGAAAGAAACTGAAGATAGACTTTCAGACCTTGAAGACAGGTGTGCAGCTTGTGATCAGGAAAGGAAAGACCTCTTTAAAATAATGAGGAACCAGGAAATAACAATTCAAAGACTGCAAGATGATGCAAAGCAAAATAATTTATAAGTGATAGGTATCAATGAAGAAGCAGGGGTCAGCACAAAAGACATAAAAGTTCTATTTACAGAAGTACTAGCAGAAAACTTCCCAAACATGGGAGAAAGATGTGCTATTCAGATATGTGAGGCATAAAGAACTCCAGCTAGCCATAATCAAAGTAAATCTACACCCAGACATAATAATCAAGATCCCAGAAATTCAGCACAAAAACAGAATATTAAAAGCTGTTAGAGAAAAGAAACAGACCACCTATAAAGGAAAACCCATCAGAATCACAACAGACTTCTCAACACAAACCATCAAGTCAAGATGAGCTTGGAGTGAAATATTTCAAGTCCTGAAAGAAAACAACTTCCAACCCAGATTGATGTAACCTGCAAAACTATCTTTCAAAATTAATGGAGAAGCAAGATTCTTCCATGACAAAGAACAACTGAAGGAATTCATGACTGCCAACCCAACCCTACAAAGAATACTGAAGGACATTTTAGAAAGAGATAAAAAGACTATGGTTCCAGGAAGAGCAGCAGAGGGGGATCACCAAGTGGGACAGACAATAGAATGGAGGAGAAAAGTACACAGCCAATGGCAGGAAAATAGCATGGCAGAGATGAGCCAGTGCATGTTGGCCATAACCATTAATGTAGATGGCTTCAATTCACCAACAAAAATAAACACAGGTAGAGTGAATCAGGAGAAAAGATCCATCAATATGCTTTATCCAACAAACACATTTAACTCAAAAGGGAATTCATAGATTAAAAGTCAAAGGAGAGAAAACAATGCTTTATGTGACAGGGAACCAGAAAAAAAACAGCAGGGGTAGCTTGCCCATCAGCTGCAGAATGGAAAGGAAAGATATGGCATTTCTGTACAATAGAAAGCTACTCAGCTATAACAAAAGATAACCTTGAGACCCTTGTAGATAAATGGATACAACTTGAGAGCATGCTCATGGGTGAAAGGGTTTAGAGTCACATGGGTGAACATTGTATTGTCTCCCTAGTATAAGAAACCGGGGGAATTTGTGGGATCCAAAATACAAAATGGAGGTTGTGAAGGTGAAAGGGGAGGAGATGTCTACAGGGGGAAGGTAATGGCCATTGTTAATCTATAATTCTGTTTTGAAGCCCTGTATTGTTCTCATGGTTCTGTTTTGCTTGGTTTTATTGTTTAGTTATGTTTGACTTTTATTATATTTGATGGCATGGACAGCTATTGCAAAAATAACAAAATGGATTATAGCAGTCATTATTGATTTCCTATTATCTTGTTCCAAAGTCTGTATTGCTTTACTTGTTTTCTTTTGATTGATTTTATTCTATTTTGCTTTGATTGATTTTGTTATGTGTGATGGTCTAAGCAGCTACTTTGAAGATAAGATGCATCATGGTAGCCTCTGTTGTATTCCAATAGTCTTGTTTGAAGTTCTGTATTGTTTTCATTGTTTTCTTTTGATTGGTTTTATTCTATTCTGTTTTATTTGATTGTATTATACCTGAGGGTATGGGCAGTTATTTTGAAGATAACAAGAGGCATTATGGTAGCCATTATTGATTTCATCTTGTTTTGAGGCCTTATATCATGTTCATTGTTTTGTTTTGATTGACTATTCTATTTTGTTTTGTTTGTTTTTATTATGTCTGATGATATAAACATCTACTTTGAAGATAACAAGATGCATTATGGTAGCCACTGTGGTATTTCAACTGCCTTGTTTTGAAGTCCTGTATTGCTTTCATTGTTTTGTTTTGATTGGTTTTATTCTGTTTTGTTGTGTTTGATTTTAGTATGCCTGATGGTATGGGAAGTTATTTTGAAGATAGCAAGGGGCAACATGGCAACCATTGTTGTTTTATTTTTTTTTGTTTTGAACTCTTGTATCACATTCTTTGTTTAGTTTTGATTGAACATTCTCCTTTATTTTGTATTTGTTTTATTCTTTTCAAAATAAAATAAAATAAATGTAAGAAATTTAATGAAGATTCAAAGACACATATAGTTAAAAAGAATAGAAAAAGACGCAAACAGTAGCCAAAAGAGAACTTGGGTGGCTATACTAATGCCGGACAATTAGACTTTGCAAGAAACGTTGTTGCTAGAGATAAAAAAGGACATTTTATAAGATAAGGGGTCAATCTAACAAGAACACGTAAGAATTATAAACATACACACAACCTAATATTAGATCCCCCAAATATGTGAAACAAAAAGTAACAGAATTAAAAGGAGAAACAAAGCGGGGCCTGGTGGCGCACACCTGTATTCCCAGCACTCGGGAGGCTGAGACAGGAGGATCGTTGTGAGTTAGAGATCAGCCTGGGCTACAAAGCGAGCTCAAGGCCAGCCTGAATGGCACAGCGAGACCCTGTCTCAAAAAGACAAGGGCTGGGGATTTAGCTCAGCAGCCTAAGTGCCTGCCTGGCAAGCACGAGGTTGTAAGTTTGATCTCCAGTGCTGCAAAAAAAAAAAAAAGAGAAACAAATAATTCACCAGTAATAGCTGAGGACTTCAATGGCCCATTTTAAATAACAGATAGAACAATTAGACAACAAAATCAAAAAGAAAATAAGAGACTTGAACAACACTAGACCAACTAGATCTGGAGATCTATGCACATTCTATCCAACAACAGAATGCACATTCTTCTCAAGTGCACTAGGAATGTTTTCAAGGAAAGCTCATGTGTTGGTCCATAAATCAGGACTCAATAAATGAAAAAGAACTAAATTTATACAAAATACAATTTCCAACAACAATGACATGAAATTAGAAATCAGTAACAAAAGAAAATTTTGGAAATTCACAATGTAGAAATTAAATAACATACACCTAAATAACCAATGGAGAAAGAATAAATTACAATAGCAATTAGAAAATGCTTTGAGATGAATAAAGATGAAAATACTAATTGCATAGGCTATAGCTAAAATACTGTATAGAGAAAAATTTATAGTTGCAAATGCTTTTTTAAAAAGGAAGAATGAGAGTTGGGCGTGGGGGTGCACTCCTGTAATCCCAGCACTCAGGAGGCTGAGGCAGGAGGATCGTTGTGAGTTCAAGACCAGCCTGAGCTATAAAATGAGCCTAAGGCCAGCCTGACCTGCATAGCAAGACCCTGTCTCAAAAAGACAATAAATAAATAAATAATAATAATAATAATAAATAAATCTGAGATCAATATAAGATAGAGGGCTGCAGCAGGTGGCAGGGAAATCAAAAAGTAGAGTGTTTAGCTGGGGATATAGCTCAGTGGCATAAATGCCTACCTGAAGGGCTGGGGATTTAGCTCAGTGGCGAAAGTGCCTTTCTGGCAAGAGCGAGGTCGTGAGTTCAATCCCCGGTACCAAAAAAAAAATTTAAAAATGATGGTGCATAAACACTTGCCTGGCAAGTACAAGGTCCTGAGTTCAATCCCCCATACAAAAAAAAAAAGTACAGTGTTTAGCTTTTCATCAGCAATGAAGCTGGGAAGGGAATTCCCAGCAGAGGGAACAGTTTGAACAAAAGCATACAGGCATGAACAAGCATGGAGTACACAAGAGAGCTGTAAGTCGTTTGTTTTTCTCAGAGTGTAAAGTGTGTAGAAAGACAGGTAGAGAAAGTTACAAGAGCAGGTCAGCTTTCTTGTTGCTTGACACGCAATAACCAACACTCACAATTTAAAGGAAGAGAGGTTTAATTTGCTCATGGTTTCAGTCCATGATCACTGGGGCCCCAAGGCAAAGACATCATGGTGAAAGGACATGGTGGAGCAAAGCTGTTCAGTTCATGACTGCTGGGAGGCAGAGACAAGTGCCAGAGAAGAAGGGGCTAGGGACCATGTATAGCATCCAAGGTCATACCTCCATGGTCCACCCAGACACACGTGGATGCGTGCTCCACCAACCCGCAGGGAGGATCCCAAAGCTGATCAAGTTGAAACTCCACCCTATCACAGCCCCGAGGTTGCATCTACTCTGCTAAGAACTTTGGGCTTTATTCTTTGAATCACTATTCTTTGAAGTTGTAAGCAGGTATATGAGCATAGTTTCCTTTCTGAAAGAGCCCCTAGAAGTATATTCTATAAGGATTATGTAGAATAGATTGCATGGGGGTGCTGCTCTAATAGATTACCACAGATACAAATTTATTCTTTCACAGTTCAGGAAGCTGGAAAGTATAAAATCAAGGTGCCAGCAGATATTGGGTGTCTGGCAATGGCCTGCTTTGTCATTTGCAAATGACCATCTTGACCTCACATGGTAGAGAACAGAGAGAGATCATCTCTCTGTCTTTTCCTATTAGGGTGTTAATCTCATTCATGAGAATTGTAAACTCATAACATGGCTACCCAGAAGCTCCACCTCCAAATTCCATCACACTGGGGATTTAGGCTTCAATACATAAATTTATGAAGAACACAAACATTCAGTTCATTTCATTAAATCTGCATTAGTTGGGTTCTCCAGCAAAACAGGACTACAGTGTTGCCTCAGTTCACAAATACTCTTGTTTGTGAATAATTTGGTTCTCGAACAGAGGTGTTTGGTGAAATTTTGTTTTTTTTGTAAACTCCACACTGGGTGATGAACATAAATGTGGTCATCTTTCCCACACAAACCAAACGTGGCCATCTTTTCCAAAATTGTGGAAAGAATTAAGTTCATGAACTGAAGTACCACTGTAATAGATCTCTCTCTTCCCCATCTCCCACTCTTTTTTCTTCTCTTTCTCAAGTTATTGTAAGATAATGGCTCATGCAATTATAGAGGCTGAGGAGTTGTAGAACCCAGGAAATCTAGCAGCATAGTTACCTCAGCTCAAGCAGCCAGGCAGAGCCCAAATTTGACATTTCTCTGTGTTTTTGTTCTATTCAGACACTCAAAAGATTAGAAGAAGCCCATCCACAGTGAGGAAGGCCATATGCTTTCCTTACTACACCACCAATTCCGATGGCGATTTCTTTGGGAAGCACCTTCATGATATACCCAGAACTAATGCTCAGGTCAAGTTGTTCCACAGAATTAATCACCGCCATAATCCAGAAGGAAGAAAATGAAGCCTGAACACCCGGAGGGTGGAGTGGTGGGCTGGAGGAAGGAGCTGAATCCAAAGGGTCCTTAGAAGTCACATTGCAGAACTAGGAGCTCATCACAATGGGGTAAGCAAGAAGAGTCTAGGATAACTGGTTTCCTGGCTTGACTGAGTCACATTAAATGAGAAACCAAAATAAAAGGGAGAAACTATTTTGAGGGTGTCTTGGGCACTGTCAAACTATTTTTCTTTTCTTCCCCTTGTGTATTGCCATGGAGGAAATAACAGCTTGGTATTTTTGACAGGGCTTTTATAACCTCTCTTAAAATTCTTGCACACACCCTTCATGGGTCCCCTGTACTTCCATCTTAGTTACTTTTTTCTCGGTGCTGAGACAAAATACTTGGCACCCAAAGTTAAAGAGGGAAACACTGATTTAGCTCACAGGTTATGGAGGTTTCAGTCTGCAATCAGCTGGCTCCAAGGCAGGGTGGTGTGGCTGAGGGGCAACTGTTTATGGCAGCAAAAGACAGCAAAAGAACAAGAGCAAAAAGGGGAGAGGGAAACAAGTCTCTTTCTAGCCCCTTTTGTCTTATCCAGACTGCTGGGATTAGGGCAGTACCAATCCAATCAGTGGGCTGATCCAGCAATCACTCACTCTTAATCCCAGCACTAGACAATGAACCAATCACAAACTCTAGATTCAGGCACCTCCGAAAAGCCCACCCCACCATGACCTCATGAGGCTTTGGGGGGACATCCAGACACAAACCATAACAACCTCCTTGCCTCAAGGGTCCCCTTGCTCATATATCATGCTCCCCCATTTCTCCCATAGTGTCCCTGAGGGGCATGCCATGCCTGTCAGTGAGGTATTGACTCCTTCCTCCCTGGGCTTATAGTCCCACCATGTCAAGCACCACTGTTCTGGGCCACCTCCTTCTTCCACAAACATCTACCTTCTAGGATAGAGTCACAAACTCTAGGACTGAGGGCCAGATATCAACCCATATATGGCCTGATCTGTATTTAAGTATATACCCACACAAATATATACATAGTAAAGCACCACATGACAATGTTTCAATCAAAGACAGACTGCATACACAACAGTAATCTCATGGATTGTAATGGAGCTGAAAAATTCCTATCACCTAGTGACATCACAGCCACCTTAGTTTGTGTATATACTCTATGATGGTTGCACAAGGATGACATCACCTAACAATGCATTTATCAGAATGTGTCTCAGATGTTGAGTGACACATGACTCTCTGTCTCTCTCTCTGCGTGTGCATGTCTTTTGAAGAAGTGGCCAGGTGCTCTGTTTTCTCATATTTCCAATACTTGCGCTTGTCCTACCTTTCATCTGCTTTGCTCATTTCCCTTTGTGTCTGCCAACTCCAGCCTTCTGAAAGTTCAGGACCCACTAGAAGAAAAGATGTAGGGAGTCCTGTGGTGGATTAACTAATGGGCAACTTGTAACACCCCTGAATCAGTGTGGTGCTAGTTGTAGAAGACCCACTTGAGGACTGTCACCAACAGCATAAAAAGGAGACCTGGAGGGGAAGGCAGTATGCTGTTGGTTCTCTTGGAGAAGCTTGTTGTGCTGGTTTTCCTGATATGAACTCAGCTATTCTCAGAGTCGGAGCAGCTCGGGACCTCACTGTTGCTGAGGATGGCTGTGGTTCTTTTCTGGAGAGCTCTGGTCCTTACTTGGAAAGTTGTTTCCTGACTCCAGTGCGTTTTCTTAGCCTGCTGGCACAAATCCCTCACCTGGCTGGTGCGGACTTTCTGGCATCCACCTCTGACCTTTGGCCTTTCCAGCGCAGATCCTTGATATAGACTCACATGAGACATTGTCGTGGGCTCTAGGTCTTCAGTTGGATTTGTGGGGGCATCGCCATGGGCTGTAGGTCTTCAGCTGGACTCATGCAGGATGTTGCTGGGATCCAGGCCCTCAGCTGGATTCTTTGGACCTCTAGTGTGTGGACAGATCTCCTACACTCTTTGAATTTGACTCTTTGGGTGAGTATTATAAAATAATCCTACAAATTATGTGTCCTATATTAAATTGTTTCCCTTGTAAGCCCTGACTACATTAAGTCCAGTCTACCAAGAGGCAACACCTTCACTACACAGGACTCTGGCTTCCATATCATATCATTCTAATTCTCGCTCATTGCAGAATCCATTTCTCTGGAAAGAAAAAACTGGTTCCCAGTAGAAAGTAACCCTCCACAAAAATAAACCCTATATTCTCCCCAAAATAAAAACCAGTTGCCCACATATTGATTGAACCATATAAAATTGCTAATGTTCAACTGACTTTTGCTCTATAAAGATGGCAATTTCATCTGATTCAACTTATTAAAGTAGTTTAGTTACTAGTAGGACAGTGGTTCTCAGCTTTGTTTCCAAACTAGAATCAACTAGCAGTTTTTTGGAAATACCCTTGCTGGACAGTGGTTCTCAGCTTTGTTTCCAAACTAGAATCAACTAGCAGTTTTTTGGAAATACCCTTGCTAGGACCTCAGCCCACAAGTAGTAAATTCAAATCTTTGTGGACAGGGGTAGGCACCAGACACTTAACCATCATCCCCATGATACTGCAGCGTGTCCCAGAGGCAGCCATGGAAGGGGCTCAAAGCCTTCTGCTATATCCCTTACCTTGTCACCTGTGAAGGGTAGAAGCTTCCTGCCCTTCTGAGCAGGGTCTCAAAATGAAGTTTGAGGAACCAAGAATGTCCATGTGACTACAATTCATGCAGGAATTAATGTAATCACTTCATGCACTAAATTGAGTTAATAAAAATTAAATAGTTTCCATCATACACACATGCACACACACAATGTGTGCTGAATACCCCATCCTAGGCATATTACAAAGTTAGTGCCTAGAAAGAATTAGCAGTCTAGAATTTGCAGTACTATCTTTGCTCAACTCATTGAAGAGCTGTATTAGAGAGAGCCACCACAAACTGGAAAATGTTTAGATAGGGCCCTGGATATTTGCTGAGGAACACACACCACAACAAAATGCACAATTTGTACTTACTAAATTACTGTCGCCATACATGGCAGTTAAGTGAAGTATAGCCTTAAGAACCATGATTTCTCTGCATTCTTACAGATTCTAGGAGTTTAACTTCCCTCTTACTATATTTTCCTTTTACTCTTGACATAAAGATTTTCAAACCAGAATTAAATAGATAAATGCATTTTCAGGATAAAAGAAAAAATCACCTATCTTACTTTTGGGGGTGGTGAAAATGTTCTAAAATTAGATCATGGTACTGGTTACTCAACTCTGTAAATCTACTAAAAGGCATTGAATTGTACACTTTAAATATGTGAGTTTTAGGATATGTAAGTTTTTCTTTTAAAAATATTACCAGACGAGGAAACAGACTGAAAGATTTCCACCACTTTTGGAACCCATGGCCTGAATGTCTCAGCAGAGAAGCTGGATGTGCAACATATGCATGTATTACACTGACCCTGGGGTGCAAGCATCCACTCAGACTGCACTGACAGAGACGCCACAGGAAGTTTAAGTGGCCAGTCCACTGCCATCACCAAGGGGAGGGTTTGGAGTAGCTCTGCAGAGCTTGATGGCACAATGAAAGAAAGGCATTTGCTCCACTGGGAAAGGAATGCAGAAGCCACTGTCTCCAGAGAGCCCAGTGCCCATGCCCCTGGCCAGGAAATGGAAGGGTACGTGTGCTTCTTCACTCGCCCTGCACCCTCTCACCATCCTAGCATCTTGGAACGGAGCAAGCTTTCCTCTAACTCCCCTCAACTTGCTCGATGTAGAACGCACTTCATTAGTTTCAGGGGATCCATCATTGTGGGTTCAAAGAAAATGTGCATGTGTTGCCTTCGCACCTTAAGACAATTCTTTCCTTTATACCTAGGGATTTCTGGACTTCTGCTGGAGTCCTGGAGCTTGATAACTGGTAGAAACAGAAATTCTGGAACTGTTTTTTAAAAATGCTTACAATGATGAAGAGAGCAGGCAACAAGCCTCCAGTGCTCCGTTTCCCAACTCTGCAGGACCTGCTCTCCTCAAACTTTTCACGTGTCATTTCTACCATGGCCACGTACAGTGTTGGCCCTGTGGCAGACACAGATGTCAGCACCACACTGTCCTTGGCATTGAAGGCGTTACAGCCCATGGGAAGAGTATCAAATCCCAAAGTCTTTAGTACAAACAATACACCAGAGCAGTGCAAAAAAATAAAAAAGTGCTGGTTCTCAGAAGTCGAAAAAAACATACCAACTGGAAATGCCATGGGAGACTTCATGAACAAGTGGCACTGAGAGAGATTTAACAGTTCTACAGGTGGTAGTGAGGTAGGACCCCAGAGGAAGACTTGGTATGATCACAGTCCTGTGGGCAAGAGAAAGGAGAGCAAGTGAGCTTTACAGGGCAGAGGATAAGGAATACTCCAAAAACAGGCCAGGAGAGGTACCCTGAGGCTGTAAATGCCAAGCAGCAGACTTCCTATTGAATTCTTCAGACCATGAACAGGACCCTGATGAGGTTCCACCCTAGGGCTAATAACCAAGACGTCTTTGCTGAGATGTCCACTGCCCTCAACTGAGGGGGACAGTCAGATTCCTGCTCTGGTTTCAACCGAATGCACTGCAGCACATCAGTTCAGAGAAGATACTCCACAAGGAGTGGCAGAGGGCAGGGGGGACAAAAAGATAAAATAAAGTCACAGTCTTGTGTCTTTAAGAGTCTTGCAGTTTAAGTATAAGGGAGAGAGAGGCAAAGAGGAAATTAGACAGACTATCTGCAAATGCAGTACACCATGTGAGTGGCGAAAAGGTCATCACAGGAATCTTAACAAAGTGATCTGACCTTCCCAGGGATGGGGTCCACCTAGCTTATTAAGCTTCTCAAGGATAGGGACCCAGCTTTATTCATCTCTGCGTGACCTGGGTCTAGCTCAGTGCTTGGCACCTGGAAACATTCATGAAATGAATGAATGTGTGGTGAATGAATGAATGAGCAAATAAACACTTCCTCTGCCATGCATTTTCTGCCTAGGATGTCTGTTATAAATTCACATAGTACTGCCTAACTTTGGTTCCCATTATTCCTCTCTCCTCCCATCTTATTTTGCTCACCTCAATCCTCCCTTCCTGTCAACAACCAGCCCACACTATTTTCCTGGACTCGGATTCTTTCAGTAATGACAGAGTCTTGTGCTGTACAATTTAAGTGTCCTGTATTCCGTGCAGCTGCTTCCTGTGTGCTAGTCATGCAAACTCCCTTCTTGAATGATTGCATGGCTCATGGCACTTAGGATATGTGATTGTTGATGCTGTTCTTGGAGGAAGGGGCAGAAACTGAAGTTCCAGGGTGTCAGGCATGATACTGGTGCTTGGAAAGAGTCACACAGAGCTTGGTGAAGGGAAAACTGAGAGATAGAACAATTTTGCTACCTGAAAGGCTTTACACAGAGGCTAGTACCCAAGGCTCTCCAACTCTCAAGTGAGAAGAAGAAGTGTGTCCCTCCCGAAGCATGAGCTCTCCCTCTCTGAAAATCCTTAAAAAAAGAGAAGGGCATCTGTCCAGAAAGCTGAGGCTGCAGGGTGAGCTGACCTTCTCTTGTGCAGCGACAGCAGAGTTCATCCTCACTGTCCTTGTCAGAGAAGAAAAGACAGTCAGTGGTAATGCATCTTAGAGGAACTGTGGACTTACCCTTTGCTTTCTGATCTTTTGAAGTAGTGAATAAGGTTCAAGGAGATTAGCTGACTGCAGACAGACCTATGCTCCTGTGCAGAGAAATAAGGTAGATTCTTATTACAATCCAGCTCATTTTCCTAAGAAATATGTATTTCATGGTTGGATAATGACCCTCAAATCTTTTCAACTACATCTAGTAAAAGCTGATATGATGCCTTCTGCATCAGACTGTACACTCCCTGCAGGGATTAATGCTACCTGTGTGATTAACGCTACCTTCCCACCTAGATGGTCTGGGGTGAGTGTCAAGTCCAATCATTTCTCCTGCTAGAAAGTGCTCTATCTATGCATGAATAACAACTAACTTTACATAATAATCTGCAAGTACTTTTCCCACACACTTGCTAGTTTATTCCTCGCAGCAATCCTGTAAAGCAGGTACTCCCATTTCTAGATAAAGAAACCAATGTCCACCCAGTGTCATACAGCCAGTAAGGCAGTGTTCTTTCCAATACACTTTGCTACTTCAATGAACTATATGGCCTGGAAAAAAAAAAGTCAGCTCAGTCTCGCCCTCCTAAAAATGACCAGTTCAGTCCTCAACCCCTCTGTACACAAACAGAGGGGTTGAGGGCAACATAATTATAATATTTCAGGGTTAGACACACTAAGTGCAACTTTATAGTGAATGAATAAATGAATGCGTTATACAGTGGATGCTCTGTATGGAGTCAGTGGAAAATAAACAATGGGAGGGAGAAACTTTCATTCAAAGTTTGTATCTGGAGACTACTGTGGCAGGGCATTGGGGACCAAAATGCGACTGAGTTGTTTGCAAGAGACAGAAATAAAATAACTAATATTACAGTTACCGATTTGTGACTTTTGCTAAATGCTACTGAAAGTACGCAGCAGGGAGATCTGGTCTAAAGGAAAAGTAATTTGCGCTCCGTGTAGGAAGGCTGGCCTCTTTTGCTCAAAAGAGGATACGTTCAGAGCGCCAGAACCTTCAAGCAAGTCAAGACAATTTAAAAGATTAAAAAGAGGAAGGAAATTGCTTCTCCCAAACAGAACTTTACTTAAGCAACTGTAACTCTCCAGTCCCTCTGCCTGGCTACCTGCCTGAGAAAAAGGTGACAGAAAAAGCGAAGGTCAGAGAGGAGCCGAAGACCAGTTTTTATAAGCTGGGGCGAGCGGAAGGCACTGAGACTCGGAGCACAGTTACGGACAGTTATCCTGGGTTAGCCCGAGAGGGAAGGGGTTAAAGAGGGCAGCCTGGAGCAGTCCGGCAAGGCCCGCCCACCGATGGGCCGTTCGGGGGTGGGGCTTCGCCAAATACGCCCTTGGATTGGCTGCGGGGAAGGCGTTCCGTTTGGACCGTACCAACAGTTGGGTGCCGCGGAGGCGGGGGGGTGGGGGTGGGACGGCCGGCTCAGCTCGGGAAGAG
>RJWT010001202.1:0-35290 GCA_004365215.1 Cuniculus paca | reverse complement strand
GACGGCCATGGAGCTAGCCTAGGACGGGGCAGGTGAGCGGCGTGGGGGCGGGGAGGGTGCGCGACCCCCGCCCCGGTGCGGCGGGCGGGAAAGTGCAGGCGGGCGGGGCGCGGTGCGTGGCGCGCGCCCGGAGGGGGCCGCTGGGGGCGGGGCGCCTCCCTGAGGGGCCGGGCGCGGGTGCCCTGCGTGGTCTCGGGGCGGTGGCGGTGGCGGTGGGTCCCGGGAGGGAACCACGGCTGCCTGGAGACTGGCCGGGGCGCGTGTCCCTGCGGACGGTGGAGGCTGGAAGGACGCGGCCTCAGCTACCGCTTCCCGGGGCCGCCCGAGGCGCGGGCGGCCTTACCTGGGGCCGCATGGCCGGGGTCTTGCTGGCGACCAGCTGTCGCGCCAGGCGCAGTCCCGGGAGGCGACTGGCCCGGTGCCGCCCTGCTGTCCTGCGGGGCGCCCGCGGCGGCTGCCTGCCAGGAGCGCGCGCTTGCGGGGTCTCCACCGCGCCCACCTCGTGGCCGAGTGGCCCGTGACCTGCAGGCCCGAGGCGGGAGACGAGGACAGCCTTGCCCGTGGAGCACGGGCTCCTCGGGGTCGTGCACCTGGCGCTCTTAGTGGGGCACAACTTAAGGAAATGATGTGCTGGTCCGAAGTGGGTTGCACTGGAGGTTTCATTTCCGGGTGTGGTTGCCAGGCGATTAAGAGCGAGCCGAGACGTTGCCATTGATGATGAACGTGAACAGTTGTTGGGCTGTGTCCTTGATTGTGGGGGTCTGATAAAAGTGTCGTTCTAGTCCGCCTTCCGTTACCAGTCAGTCTCGAGAGAGGAGGAGAAGTAGGAAGATGTTACTGTAGATGGACAGTGGAAGGGCAGGGCATGGTGGAATTAGACCTTTTCCGGGCTACATCAACAGCGGGAAGGGTAAGGAATTTATAATTTTGGAGACGGAGAGATGCTCGAGACTGCCGCTAGGATCTAGGGCCAGTATCATCTCCACACTACCAGTTTCCCTCTAGAAGTTTAATTTTTTATCTGAAAGGAAGTAAAAATGTAGGATCTAGCTGTTAAAGTCTAGGACTTCATAGATCTGTAAACGGATAAAGTTAAATTTGCTGTTTATAACTATGCCTATAATCATCGTAAAGTCATTTAGAAATTTCCTAGTGGTTGATTTTTTTTTTATTGGGCTGGTGATCTCAGTGTGCTTCTATATTACAAACGTTGCTTGAATTTACACAGGACTTTTGAGCTAAGATCTAGAGCACTTCCACATATATTTTGTATCAACCTGACAAATCGTTGAGATTTGCCTAGGTTCTGTGAGAATGTAATTTAAAATTATTATTATTACTTTTTGTGGCTTCAGTGTCTTGAATTCCTAAGTGAAATTTTGTTTCAGGGCAGACTTCAGTTTCCTACACTTTTTGTGACTATTGTTTCAGTTGTGTAAACCTTGAAACCAGAAATTTCGGCACTTAAATTGCTAACTTTTTAAAATAGCTAACAAAGTGGTTGTGTCTTGTTGATTGCTACCATCTCATAATAGAAGCAAGAGACTGCTGTTTGTATTTTGTGCTCATAGTTACAAACAGTAAAAAGGAGACAGTTGTGGGTTTTTTTTGTTTTTTTGTTTTGTTTTGTTTTTTGAGACAGGGACTTGCTGTTGTAGTACAGGCTGGCCTTGACCTCTCTGTGTAGCCCAGGCTGGCCTCCAACTCAAGGTGATCCTCCTGCCTCAGCCTTCCTAGTGCTGGGATTACAGGTGTGTGTCAGGTCACTTTGGAGCTGAGTGCCAGGGTTTGTGGATTGGGCTGGGAGCACAGTGAAATCCTACATTTTGTTATAATAGCACATCTAATAGTGGCTAGTGCATAGTAGTTCTGTAGGAAATATTTATTGATCAGTAGATATAAAATAGTGAGGGAAGCAGAAATATCCTAGTGCAAATATAAAATTGTTTAGGCCTCTTTTTATAAAAAGAAAATAAAAAGCCAAGAACATTGTTTCAGATTCCTTTTGAAAATGTGCTGTTTTGAGCCGGGGATTTAGCTCAGCACCTGCGTTAGCACCTGCCTGACAAGTGCAAGGTTGTGAGTTCGATCCCTGGTTATCCCCCCCCCCCCGCCCCTGCCCCGCGCGCCACAAAATAAGTGCTGTTCAAACTCTTGGTAATGTTCATAGTATCAACTTTTCTTCTTTTGTGCCTTAAATTGAAGGTGTGTTTTCAATTCTCTTTCTACACTTTCTGCTTTTTTCCTCTCTGTCTGTCTCTCATATGCAAGGACTAGTGAATTCATTATTGTGGGCCTGTCATGAAGAACAGAAGGCCTTACTTTGCTATGAAATGAGCTTCTGACCAACTTACAATGTCAGCATGATAGCTAGAGCTGCCTAGAAGAGAATGTAATGCAGAGATCTCACTTCTCATTTGTTTTTCTTAACGAAAACAAAAGAAATGCCTGTCTGGACCTAGAGAATCATAAGGGTATATCTGTCATCCAAAAGATAGAAATCAGAGGGTTATACAGAGAACAGTCAGTGAACTTTGGTGTGTGTTTGAGATCTGTACTTTGTGACAAGGTAACAACCCCTTGAGAGAAGAGGGTGCTAATTTGGGTACCTTATAAAAGGAGGTCAAGGAATATGAAATTATGAGTTTAAAGAGAAAACCAAGAACAGCATTGATGAGGCAATAAAGTCTATCATTCCATCTCTCAAATGTTGACTTGCTGCATGTGGATAGCCATGCCTTACTTATCCAATGATGGAAAATAAAGTATGTGCAAAATTCTTATTTTAGCTACACTCTTTATGGAAAAGTTCTTAAAATCAATTATTTACCATTTAAACAGTATAGTTTAACCATTTCTTTTATTGTCCAAAGTTATGTTTACTATCATCCAGTGCTGATAGTAATTGAGGAAGACTTTGGATGACTGAGAAATCTAGGTTGTTTGCCCCCTCTGCTTTTTAAATTATTGAATCTATTTTTAATGGTATCTTTCAGGAGTTGGAAAGTTGTACAGCTTCTTATCTTCTATGGAGTAGAAAAAACTCAGATCACTCTGCTTCCTGAAATTGAATATAAAATATTGACATCGGCTTAGTTAGGTTCTACTTACCATTCTGGTAGTATTAAATGAACTTTGTAGCAACTGTTTTGGCTGCCCAAAGCCATTTTTATGTTGTTGTTGTTGTTTTTTTTTTTGGCAGCACTGGGGATTGAACTCACGATTTCAAGCTTGCCAGGCAGGCATTTACGCCACTGAGCTAAATCCTTGGCCCTTGTCTTTTTGAGACAGGGTCTCGCTATGCCCTTCAGGCTGGCCTTGAGCTCACTTTGTAGCCCAGGCTGTTCTTGAACTCTCAGTGATCCTCCTGTCTCAGCCTCCCAAGTGCTGGGATTACAGCGGTGCGCCACTAGGCCTGGCCCATTTTTTGTTGTTGTTGTTTCTTATCCTTGACTTACATAGTGAATTTGTATTCCACATAGGTACATTTATGTTTGCATAGTTCATCCTGTAGGAAAAAAGAAAATAAAATGGGAGTTGGTTCTTCTCTCAGAAAGCATTGTCAAGTGATACCTGAAGAGCGAGTTTCAGCTTTGTCTTATGTCATTCTTGGGTAATGTCTTCTTGTTCTTTCCCCATTCTTCCTCTTAGCATTTCCAGATTGTCATTCTTCCCAGCCCCAGCCAGTATTAGGAACCAGATTAGCAATAGCAGAAGCTTAGAAAGGTAGAAGCAGGGTATACAGAAGGTAGCAACTTTAGCTACCTTTAAATTGAGTATATATAGCTGGAAAGCATTAGATATTTCTGTGTTTTTTACTGTACTGTATATTTGAATTCATTGCAGGAATTATTTTCCTATGTCTAAAATATAGGCCATCTTTAAACTAAAATGTTACCAGTTTATAAGAAGTGCTTGTAACCATAAAGATCCCTCCTTGATCTTCACTCCTGTTGTTCAGTAAACTTTATTGAAACCTCTCACATCAGTATCTCTCACATGCCCTGCACAGTGCTAGTTTCTTTTAAGTATGAAGAGAATAAAACATCCCCTGTCTCCAAGGAACTTACAGTAAAGTGGTAGGTATGTCAAAAAGCATATCTGTGCGTGTGTCCATATTATCACAAAGTGATAATGCTGGAGCCACCCTGCCATCGTATCAGCACAAGCCTGTTTGAAGTTCTACTGTTTCTGAAAGAGATTTTGTGTGGGCTGTCAGCCTGGCACACCAGAACATAAAGTTAAAAATTGAGATCTACATTGGCATGGTGGCACATCTGTAATCAAAGGTGGGAGTATCACCTGGGTCTAGGAGTTCAAGGCCAACCTGGTAGCATAGTGATAGCCTGCCTCTAAAAAGAGAGAGCAGCAGAAGAAAAATCGAGGTGGTATTGTTGCACAAAACTTGCGTACCTTTCCAAGAACTGTAGTGAATTGAACACTTAAGATGGATAGCGTTTAAAAGCTGGCGGAAAATACTTGAAATTTCATGTTCCCACACTACAGGAATTGCTTTCTGTAATATAGCCCTTAAAAGTGGTTTTGTACTGACAAGTAGTGAAATACCTAGAGTGTAAGAATCTTCATTATACCCAGCTCATTAAAGCACCATGCAAATTCACACTGCCTATCTTGGTATTTATAACATCTTGCTAGCAATGTGTGCTAAAAATTTTCTTTTTTTTTTTTTTTGGTGTGTTTGTGTTTTTGGGAAAGGGTCTTGCTATGCAGTTTGGGCTGGCCATATGCTCATTTTGTAGCGCAGGCTGGTCTCGAACTCACAACAATTCTCCAGCCTCAGCCTCCTGAGTGCTGGGATTACAGGCATGCGCCACCGCGCCCAGCAAAATTTTCTTTTTTCAAGGAAGAAGATTAGAGGATTTTTCTGAATTAAGGCTTAAATGGTACAGTTGGCAGGTTTTTTTCAAAGAAGGAACAGTTCGGATTTGTTTTGGTTTTTGTTTTTGCCTGTGTCATTTTTACTGTCACACCCAGGGAGGAGGACTAACTTAATGCTGCATTGAGTCATGGTGATCATTTTAGGGAACTGTTAGAGAAGTTCTCCTAAAGGATTCTTGGTTGATAGATATTGTATGAATATTTAAATGGAAGTGAAAGCAGTAAGGAAAATCTAATACTTAGGCCAACTTAGACTATGTGGAAATTCTATACTTGCAACTTTCAGGTACTCTGAAGGCTTATTTTAACAAGCTTTAGGATATGCAAAATTATAATCTTTAAAATACACAGCTAGTTTCCTAAACTGAAGACTTGTGAAAGGCACTGTCTTATTTTTTACTAAAGTGTTGTGATTTTTTGGCTTTTTTTTTTATGCATTGGCTAAAGTACTATATTAAGGTTAGACATAAACTAGACATATGCAGTTGTTTGAATGTGTGAGGTTTTCCTTGATTGCTTTACGTGGGTCTGTGTAAGGGTCTAACGTATACAAATGGATTTGAGTAGAAGTTTGTAGGGTTATTTACCTTCTTACACGTCTACAGTGATGGCAGAAAAGAAACAAGTGGGAGATAAGGTTTGTCATGAGTATAGAGATTCATAGAAGTCAATAATAATAACTTACAAATATGACCTGACAATTTGTCAGTCTAATCTTTTTTATATTTAACAGTTAATTTATTGTTTATATCTTCTCTAGAGTTTTTCTTTTTTTGAGAGTTGGTCTCAGTATGTAGTATAGGCTGTTCTTCAGCTTGCTGTGTACCCCATACTGGCCTCAAACTCATGATTCTCCTGTCTCATCTCCTGTCTGCTGGGATTTCAGGTGTGTACCGCATTGCCTGGCTAAGAATTATTAGTCACATTATTTTCCTTTATCCTCTCCCTTCATAAATGTAATACCCTTATAAGAGTTGATAGGAGCAGAGTAGATACGAGAGTGTGGTACAACTACCCCAAAATATAATAGCTTAAAACAGTGATTTTTTTTTTCTTGTATAGGTCAGCTGGTTTCAGCTGGTTGGTTCCTGCCTAAAAGCTAGAGTCCTGTATGTGGCTCTTTTCCTTGGAAACTCAGCTAAGACTGGAATGCACTTGATGGCTTCAGTTCCTTGTCTGGCCCTTCAGCCAGGTGGCCAGAATAGCAAAGAGCTTTGGTAGTGTAGCCCAAGCAACTTTATCTATTTTTTGTTTGTTTTTTACTGGGAATGGAACTCAGGACTCAGGCTTGCCAGGTAGGCGCTGTGCTGCTGAGCTGTATCCCTGGCCCCCAAGCAACTTTATATGGTGGCTGAACCCGAAAGAGTCAAAGTAGAATCTGCCAGGTGTTTCAAGGGCTAGGCCCACAGCTGACACATATTCACTTGCATAGCATTCTGTTGGTCCTAAGCAGGTTACAAAGCCAGCCCAAATTGAGGAGCAAGATTAGACTCCATCCTTTAGTGAGAGGAATTGTTGGTGTCTGTCTTTGTATATAGTCAACAAAAATCTCTAAGTTCAGATCTCACTCTTCTTACCCTTGCCAAACCTGCAGAGCTTTGCTGAAGCCAACAAATAATTACCAAAGAAATTTGTAAAAGGATCCTGGTAGTTCTACTCAGGATGTAGGGTAGGAAGATTGTATACATATATATAGATACTAGTTAATAAATTTTACCACTTCTCAGCAAATCTGTTACTTGTCCTCTTCATGAAATGTTCGTAACTAGATGTTTGCCTTGTGGTACTTTACAGTCCCTAAGCATATTATATATCCCATGTACTTGGTGTCTTGGTTACTTTTCTCTTGTTGCTGAGACAAACACCTGACACCCAAAATTAGGGAAGGAAAGGTTTATTTAGCTTACAGTTCTTGGTGGTTTCAGTCCATAATCAGTTGGCTCCAAAGCAGGTTGGCATGGCACTGGGGCAACACTTCAAGGCAGCAGCCAGAGCAAAAAAGGGGGCAGCCGTTCATGGCGGCTGCAAGCGGCAAGAGCAAACAGCGCCAAAGAGGAAAACACGCCCCCATTCCGACCTTACATTGTATGTCGGCTCCACCCCTGGGCGGGTGCAGAACTCACACTGCCAATCCCGGCACTAGACAACGAGTCAACCACAAATGTTAGGTTCAGCCGCTTCCATGATTACATGAGGCTTGGGGGGCCATCTATATACAAACCGTAACACTTGGTAATAACCTCATTGACCATGATTGGCAGCCCTAAAAAGTGAAACTTTTACATGTCCTTGAAACTTTCACTTCTAGTTGGTTTGAACAAAGGTTGAGATTTCTTCTCTGTTACCTCAGGAATTGTAGTGTGAATTATCAGTTTAAATCAGAGTGCAATTCCAAGGAACATGGGTTACAGATAAGGCTTGGAACCTCACTAGTGTTACTAAGTGGTGGGTAAGATGCAGTGCTCTGTAGCAGCTACATGGATCATACAACTTACCGCCCTCTGCACTGGCGTGTTTTTCTGTGTATATTCCTCCTCTTGAGCGGAGGACTTTATTCTAAAACCTCACTTTTTCCAGTGGAATCTATTTATCACTTCTCCAGAGACTTTATAGTCATAAGTTTGTTCTTATAAAATTCATCACACACCTAAGATGGTGGTATCTGTGGGTGAGGAATTAAAATAAATGACCCTGTGTTGCAGGCCCCATGTGGCTGATGGAGTTGGGTATGAAACCAGGGTTCGGTAGGAGAATTCCTTGTAAAGGTTTACTTCCAGAGCTGCATCTGAGAGTTTATGCCAGCTTTTACTGTGAAGACTATTTACACATACACCATTTGCACTGCCTTTTTATATTTAACGTTTTCTGAATTAAATTATTGTCTTGAGTCTACTTGTTCTTTGAAAAAGGCTTGGTTCCACATAGCAGGAACATTAAAATAAATGATCATAATGTAACTGGACAGTGTTGAACTGTTTGAAGCATTTATAGGAGGAGGTGAGGGCATGAAATATAGCAGGCACACTTCTGGGAATGCTAGGAAGGTGTTCATCAATTTTCATAAATAATTTGAAATAGAGCTAATGAGCTTGCTTTTATTTTCTTAGTGTCCATAATTGGGAGATCATCTTACAAAGTCTGGTTTCCAGAATACAGGTATGCTGTTTGTCTCAAATGAAAAAGGATGGTAATGTAGACTGGAAGGCCTATCTTAGGTGCCCTCTCTCAAACAGAGGAGCAAAGTAGATTATTCAAAGGAGGCAAGATTTGGAGAGGGAAATTAAGAACTGTATACAAGGTAGAATTTAATTGCATACTGATTGAAAGGATAGAAAAATTACTGTGTAGTATGAGGAGACCCCAGAAACAATCTTGAGATGGATCTTCAAAGAAGGATTAGGCCTTACACAGGAGACAGGAAGGAGTAAGAGAGGGCTTTTGTGAGGGCTCAGGAGTGAGGCATGACAGGATGAAGGGCAGTACCGTCAAGAGGAGGACCAGAACGGGTTCATTTGGTCCATTTGGTTGAAGGTGAAAAGAGGAACAAGATGCCTGGCTTGAAGCCATTCAGGGTAGGATTTTAATGCCTTGCTAAGGAATTTATAGAATCAGAGGTGGTTAAATGGTTAGAAAAATTATTTCGACTGTTTTAACTCCAGGCTGTGTTGAGAGCCTGGTGGCCCAGAAGTCCGTTCTTTCCATGTCCTGTAGGAGGTGAGGAATACTGCAGTATGTTGGTATCAGTGGAAATGGAATGTAGTCACTCAGAACAATGTCACATCATGATCTTACATACTCTGCTAGGATGTGGTGACTTATTGATTATAAACATGGAAACTCAGCCTTTTTTTAAAATCTGCTGTCACCTCAACTTTTCAGAGGTAAATAGTGAAATAATATAACAATTGAATTCTTCAGTTCTCTTAATAAAAATTTTTATCTGAGTAGATGACTTGTTTGCAGCCCTAAACTGATTAGTGTGTTCTTCTGAGGCCTATTCTAAAGGTAATGAGATTTCAATAAAAGCACACAAAATTGGATAGCAGAGTTCAGCCATTTGTCTTGTCTGAATTTTGAAACTGCTAGAACTTCGTATTGCATTTGGTGGTTAAAAAACAAAACAAAACAAAATAAAACAACAACAACAAAAAAATGGGCTGAGAGCTTAGCTCCATGGTAGTGTTTGCCTACCATGCACAAGGCCCTGGGTTTAATCCCTAGCACCACAAAGAAAACAAACAGCCCTAACTTTTATGCTGTGTG
Organism: Cuniculus paca; assembly: GCA_004365215.1. Classification (NCBI taxonomy): domain Eukaryota; kingdom Metazoa; phylum Chordata; class Mammalia; order Rodentia; family Cuniculidae; genus Cuniculus; species Cuniculus paca. The sequence continues at coordinate 26,128 of RJWT010001202.1, read as the reverse complement.
TTTGGGTATATGTCTGTATAGCATGGGGATGGATTTACTTTATTCTGCATGAAATCACAACACATTAGAAGGTTATAGTAAACCAGACTTTTGTCTTGGAGGATGTTTTGTACAAGGGGATGCCTGTTTAGCTTTTGTTCCAGAACTCTTCCATTGTGGGTACATGAATTGGGAGGTCCAGTGGAAGCCATTGCTGATGCAGTTGGATTTCCATGTTGCCTTTTATCATTGCAGCTTGCGATGTGAATTGTTGAGCAAATACAGTAGTTCTGTTCACGAACTTAACTTGTTTTATGGTTTCAGAAAAAACTGGTCATGTTTGTGTTTGTGTGGGAAAGATAACCATGGTCACATTTGTCACGCAATACAATTCGCAAACAAAAACAAAATTTTGCCAGATGCTTCTGTTTGCAAATGAATTTGTTTGCAAACAAAAGTGTTTATGAACCAAGGTGTCACTGTAATGGAAAAAGTAGTGTCATCTAGATCATGTTAGAACTAGCAAATATATCTAAAAATCTGCTGTTCTAGCACTGTGTTAGTAATCACAGGGAACTCTTTACTGAGTGCCACACCAGATTTGATACCATCACAATTACATTTTAGATGTACTTGAATTGCTTTTGTTTCATCTAATAGTGTTAGGTGCTTCCTGGGAGACAACAATGAAACAAAACAGGTGGCTAAGGGTAATTAGAATCTGAATTAAACTCTCACTTTTTGCTTCCTTCATAACAGGAAAGGAGTGGTTAATCACTGAGAATAAGCTTCACATCAACTGGTTTACCAAGATGTTGCCCCTAGAACATGTTTTTGCTCTCAGGTTGTTTCCAGCAACCTCAAGTTTAGTTGAAGAATATCTCAGGCCCAGTGTTTGCTCTTTGTGTTGGTTTTATTTCTTAGATTAATGGTTTGAGTTGTTAAATGAATTGGAGAGTGAAACAACACTGTTACCTTCTTGTCATCTTTTTCTTACCCTAGTGCTGTGCCATTTGCAGGCATGTAGCAGAACAAGCTCGTGCATGTTTTTAAATGGCCTTGTAGAATGGAAAGCAACCTCTCAGCATGCAGATGAAACTGAATTGTGTATTCTTTACACCCTTGCAAACATCTTGTGTTTGGAATTGTATAGCTTGAGAATTGCCCACACTATGGCCAGGCCATACTAGAAACAGCACTTGTTTAATGTTTGTGGCTTTCATATCTGTGTTAATGTCCCTGACCATTCTAGACTTAGTAGCGTTGTTATAATTCCAAGTTTCATTAGTTTTCTGATCATCTTCTACTGATAGCCAAATGTTTTTACGTTACTTAATTTATCCAGGCTCGTTATCTATATTTTAGAGTCATCTTAATTTTGAGAAAGTGTTAGTGAAGGACTGACTGAGATCTGTCGTGTCTGACTATTGTATTTAAATACATGAGCAGCAGGTATGATCCACCCAGGATTGGTGAGTATTTGGATTTGGAGGAGTTATTACTCTCCACTGCGCCCTCTTTGGCCTTTTTAGTTCTTGTCGTACAGGGTATCATAAAGTGTATATTTGGAGAAGTTAAGAACTGGAAATTTACCAGATACTATTGATTTTGGATATTCAAAAGTTCTTTATAGATTTTGAAAGGAAAAAAATGAAAGTTAAATGAATCCGAATGTTCTGCTTTTGTTGTTGTTTTTCTCATTGTTTTGATAATTATTATGCAAGTATAGCCAGCCAAATGGCACTCAAATGGCTCTGCATGCCAACTAAAACAGGGATTTTGTGTTAAAATTTTCAGTGTACTCAGTTCTTATTAGTTCCTTCCCCAGACTAGTTTATTTTAAATTACTGCATCTTACTAAACTCAAGATTAGCAAGGTTAAAAGGGTAACATATTACTTACAAAATATTTACAATGGCAGGACAGAATTCTCCATTGAATTTTGCTTTGTACTTGGGCTTGCAGGAGTTGTGGAGGTGCTTTAGTGAAGAAATGGAACAGAATGTGTAATCATGGAATCTCCTTGCTAACCATCACCACCTTCTCTCCTTGATAAGTGAGCAAGAGATTGGGCTGGGGGAAGAAAAAGAAGACAACATGAAGCTAAAGCAGCGAGTTGTGCTGTTAGCAATACTGCTTGTCATCTTTATCTTCACCAAAGTTTTCCTGATTGACAACTTAGATACATCAGCAGCCAACCGGGAGGATCAGAGGGCTTTTCACCGAATGATGACTGGCTTGCGAGTAGAGCTGGCACCCAAGCTGGACCACACCTTGCAGTCTCCTTGGGAGATTGCAGCCCAGTGGGTGGTGCCCCGGGAAGTGTACCCTGAAGAGACCCCAGAGCTGGGGGCAATCATGCATGCCATGGCCACCAAGAAAATCATTAAAGCTGATGTGGGTTATAAAGGGACGCAACTGAAAGCCTTACTGATCCTTGAAGGAGGACAGAAAGTTGTCTTCAAACCTAAGCGGTAAGTCTGCATTGCAGAAGCTGTAAGTGCTAGCTGACTGATTAATGTAGCTTGAGATTTATATTAAGACCATTGATCCTTGCTTGGTATTCTTTTCAGGAAATTGAAAGGTAGACCAGAAGCTCTGCCTGCTTTCTAAAAGTATTACGATTCTTTGAGGAGAAAAAAATTAACATATTTTACTTCTTCAGAAGACTTAATTTTTGACAATTAGACCTATTCTTGATTTCTAATTTATCAGCTATCTATGACGTGTCAAGTATAAGTAAAAAATTAACTGGTTAGGAAATAAGCACATTGTCACCAAAAAATGTGCCACTGAAGACTGGAAAACTACATTTTAGGGATTCTGCAAAGATGGACTAGGTTTTAGATTGGTGACTAAAGTCCCTTTCAATGCCGAAGCAGTAATTCTTGATTCTTTCGCCTGTTTTTGTTCGTTTGTCTGTTTGTTTGAGCAGTTTTAGGTTCACAGAAAAATTGAGGGCGAATACAGAGAATTCCTATTTATTAATTGCCCTCCCACTAAATTTCTCCTTTCACCATCTTCTATTAGTGTAATTCATGAGTCAATTGATGAGTCAGTAGTGGTCTTTAATTATTAACTAGAGTTTAGTTTGCATTAGGGTTCACTTTTTGTGTTGTTCATACTAGGTTTTCACAAATGTATAAAGATGCGTGCCCTTCATTATAATACCATATAGAATAGTATCCCTGCTCTCAAAATCCCTTGTGCTTCACCTTGTCATCCTTCCCTTCCTAATGTTGAACCCCTGGCAACCACTGCATACAGTGTATAACTTTTTCACATTGGCATCTATCAGTTATCAATATGCACGTAAGTTTCCTGCTTATCTTTTTGTAGCTTGGTAGCTCATTTATCTTTATGGCTGAGTAATATTCTGTTGTGTGGATATGCCATAATTTATCTACTCACTCATTGAAGAACATCTCATTTACATCCAAGTTTTGGCAATTGTGAATAAATGTTGCTATCAATATACATATGCAAGTTTTTGTGTGGACATACCTAAGTTTTCACCTTATTTGGATAAATATGCAGAAGCATGATTGGTGCAACATGTGATAATGGTATGTTTAGTTTTTTGTTGTTGTTTTTGTTTTTTTTGAGACAGGATCTCGCTATGCAGTTTAGGCTGGCCTTGAACTCACTTTGTAGCCCAGGCTGGTCTCGAACTCATGAAATGTTTAGTTTTGTTAGAAACTGTCTTCCAAAGTGATTTGGATTCTCTCTGCAAGAAATGAAAGTTTCTGTTAGGCCATATACCCACTAGGATTTGATGTTGTCAGTGTTTTGGATTGTAGTGATTTTAAAGAGTATCTTGTTGCTTCTTAACCTGTTTTAAGCAAAGAACTAGGCCATGTTAGTTGCCTCAGTAACTGGTGTGTATGTTGTAATACAGAGAAGTGAAATCTACAGAGATAGTTTATGTGGCAGTACTATAATGTAGTTAATTACCTAAAAAAGTTTTCTGTGGGTAAAACTTAACATGATGATGATTCATATACTTTGCCAGGAGTTAGTTACCAACGAAAGATCTCAAAATTTGTGTACCAAACATTTTTTCATTTCTTGGTAAACTGGAAAGAATTATACATTTAGATTTCTTGCTAAAGTGAGGACAGAAATATAGGGAAAAGATGTACAAAATTCAATTCCCTTTATTATCCAACTCTTAGTAGCTAAAAAGCTGCTAGCCCATAAATCTGTTTGGGATTCTAGCAGTGAAAGGGGCCAGGGTTTGTTTGCCTGGAATTGGGAAATATGATGGACAGAAGATACGGAAATTAGGCAAGCTTAAACTTGCCCTAGACTTTTGCGGAAGTCTGATTGGCTTTTGGTAGTGTGGAAAAAGTATGGTTATGTGGGCTTTGGGATCTAATTTCTGTTGAAAGCACAACATTTGCTGGGCATTACACCAAGTACTTTTGCATCTGTTAATGCTTTTAACCTTTGGGTCAATTTTAGTTATTTCCAGAACAAGTAACTGAGGCTTAGAGAGAGTACCTTGCCAAAGTCACCTTACAATAACAGGTGGATTTGGGATTTGAACCCTGATCTGTCAGAGTTGTAGGCAGCTTGTATTCTGGCATATACATGGAATTCTCTTAGGTTTCTTTGTTTGCCTCCAAGTGTGATATTGTATAGCACCATCATTAAAAATCACTAATTCAGTTTTGAAATTAGAAACAGCAAAGTGAAAGAAGGCAAAACAAAAATAAAAATTAAATTTGTATAGAAAAAGATGAGTTGTAAGTATTTTGTTTAAACAAAAAGAATTCCTCTCCACTCTTACTACTTGTACACTGGAGAATTAAGGGTGAGATGGGAAGTGTTAGAAGACAGAGATTGCTAACAGGGTACAGTGTAGACAAGGTGCTTTGCAGGCAGGCCTGAAGTGTTCAAGGGAGGTAGAAATGGAGGGAAGAGAATCCAGACTGATGAATAGGAAGAACCAGAAATGAATGAACCCCAGTCCTTACTTGATTTATCTCATATCTCTTACTACCCTACAGCCATTACCTTCTCTTTCTGTTTCTCTTTATCTTTTCTTCTCTTTTCCTTTTTTTCCTTCCTTCCTTTCTTTTTCTTAGACTTTTTAATTTTATTTTAAAGAGAATAAAACAAAACAAACCAGATCAGAACGGAACAATGCAAGCAACACAGGACTTCAAAACAAGACAACAGGAAATCGACAGTGGCTACCATAATGTCTCATGTTTTCTTTGAAATAGTTGTTCATACCTTCACACACAACAAATTCAAACAAAACAAAATAGTATAAAACCAATCAAAACAAAAGAATGAAAGCATCACGGGACTTCAAAACAAGACAATAGGGAATCAACAATAGCTACCTTAATGTCTCTTGTTTTCTTCAAAATAGCTGTCCATACCTTCACACATATTGAAATCAAATAATAGAAAACAGACCAAAACCATTCAAAACAAAAAAATGAAAGCATTACAGGACTTCAAAACAAAATAACAGGAAATGAACAATGGTTACTATAATGTCTCATTTTCTTCAAAACAGTTGTCCATACTATCACACATAATAAAATCAAAACACAACAGAATAAAACCAATCAAAACAAAAGAATGAAAGCATTATAGAACTTCAAAACAAGATGATAGGAAATCAGCATTGGCTACCATAATGTCTCATTTTCTTCAAAATAGCTGTTCATACCATCACACGTAATAAAATCAATTCTTGTAAACTCTTTAGGAGAAATTCTAGGCATGTATAAGCCTATACATGTACATCTATCCTTTCTGTATTAGAGGGAAAAACAAAACAAAACAAAAAAATACAACAAAAACAAGAAACAAGAGAGACAAATAACAATAACAACCCAAAACAGTAACAATATAGTCTTTCAAAACAAAGTGGTAGGAACTTAACAAAGGTCGTTGTTCTGCCTAGTTATATTCAAAAGAGTTACTCAGATTACCAGATATGAACATGCAAAATTAATCTACAAATGTTAACTGTTTTTGTTCTAAGAACTAATAGAATTAGTAGTACAACCATCTTAGCTATCTTAAGTGTGTATATACAAATTTATATCTTTTTTCTTTTCTCTTCTTTCTTTTCTCCTCTTCCCTATCTGAATTATTTTTCCCCTTTGAGCAATTTCTTATTCTTTCACAATATTTATAGAAGATTTTATATCTTATTTCCTCTTTCAGCTTCTCACACTAGGGAGACAATACAGTATTTACACATGAGTTTGATTTATTTTACTTATGAGTACAGTTTCAAGTCATATCCATTTACCTATAAAAGCCTCAATGTGATCCTTCTTTATACCTGAGTAATACTCCATTGTATAAAAATGCCACATTTTTTTAACCATTCCTCAGTTGATGGGCATTTGGGTTGTTTCCAAGATTTGGCTATTACAAATTGTGCTGCTGTAAACATGGGTGCACATATATCACTGTGGTATGATGGCTTCACTTCTGGGAATATGCTCAGAAGCGGGATACCCAGGTCAAATGGGACCTCCAATCCCAGCTTTTTAAGGAACCTCCAGACTGATTTCCACAGTGGTTGCACCAGTCTACACTCCCACCAACAGTGGAGAAGGGTTCCTTTTTCCCCACAGCCTCTCCAGCATTTGTTGGTGGTTTTCTTGATCCTGGCCATTCTTTCTGGAGTGAGATGGAATCTCAGTGTTGTTTTAATTTGCATTTCTCTAATGACCAATGATGCTGAACATTTTTTCATGTATTCATTTGCCATTTATATTTCTTCAGCTAAGAAGTGTGTATTCATCTGAGACGCCTATTTTTGGATTGGGTCTTTGAATTTGGGGGCCTGATTTTTTAAAATTTTTTACATGTTCTAGATAGAAGTCCTTTGTCTGAGGGACAGTTGACTAAGATTTTTTCCTAATTCGTGGGTTTTCTTTTCACTCTGTTGGAGATTTCTTTTGACATGCAAGAACTTTTTAATAAGACAGATCCCAGTTGTTGATTCTGGGAAGTATTTCCCATGCAGGTTGATTTTTGTTCATGAATTATCTATATACCCCTGTGTCTTCAAGGTTTCTACCTACTTTGTCTTCCAGCAAATTTAGTGTTTCTGTTTTAGCTCTTTGATCCATTTTGACTTTAGTTTAGTGCATGGTAATAGGCATGGGTCCAGTTCTAGTCCTTGTCGAATGGAAAGCCAGTTTTTCCAGCACTACTTATTAAAGAGGCTATCTTTCTTCCAGTGAACATGTTTGGCCCCTTTGTCAAAGATAAGGTGGCTGAGTGTGTTTGTAGTTGGGGTTGTATCTTCTGATCTATTCCATTGATCCTCAGGTCTGTTTTGATTCCAGTACCATGCTGATTTTATCACAGTAGCTCTGTAGTATAACTTCAGGTCAGGATTTGTGATGCCTCCTGCCTTGCCTTTGCTGCCCAGAATTGCCTTTGCTATTCTAGGTCTCTTCTGGTTCCAGATGAATTTTAGGAATGATTTCTCTAGATCTGTGAGGTATGCTAATGGTATTTTAATTGGACTTGCATTAAATCTGTATAACAATTTTGGGATAATGGCCATTTTCACAATGTTGGGTATTCCTATCCATGAACAAGGAGTGTCTTTCCATTTTCTGAGATCCTCTTGAATTTCTTTTTTCAGAGTACTGTAATTTTCACTGTATAGGTCTTTTACTTCCTTTGTTAGATTGATTCCTAAGTATTTTGGTTTTTTTGGATGCATTTGTGTACAGGAATGTTACTGATTTTTGAGTGTTGACTTTGTATCCACCTACATTACTGAATTTGGTTATTACTTCTAGAAGTGTTTCAATGGGCTTTTGGGGGTCTTCTGTGTAGAGTATCGTGTCATCTGCAAATAATGATAATTTAACTTCTTCCTTTCCTATCCTTATTCCTTTTATTTCTGTCTCTTGTCTAATTGCTCTGGCTGATGTTTCCAGCACTATGTTGAATAGGAGTAGTGATAGTAGACAACCTTGTCTTGTTCCTGATTTTAGAGTGAAAGCTTTCAGTTTTTGACCCTTTAATATGATGCTAGCTGTTGGTTTGTCACAGATGGCTTTTATCAGATTGAGGTAAAGACCATCTATTCTGATTTTCCATAGGGTTCTTATCATGAATGAGTGTGGGACTTTATCAAAAGCTTTTTCTGCTTCTGAGATGATCATGTGATTTTCATCTTTGGCTCTATTGCGATGGTGTATTACATTAATTGATTTGCTTATGTTAAACCATCCCTTCATTCCTGGGATGAATCCCACTTGGTTGTGGTGTGTAATCTTCTTGCTGACTTGCTGCATTCTGTTTGTCAGTATTTTATTGAGGATTTTTGCATCTATGTTCATTAGAGAGATTGGCCTGTAGTTCTCCTTTCTGGTTGGATCTTTCTCTGGTTTTGGTATTAGGGTAATATTTGCTTCCAGGAATGAGTTAGGGAAAATTGCTTTCCTTTCAATTTCATTGAATAGTTTGGGGAGTGTTGGCATTAAGTCATCCTTGAATTTCTTATAGAATTCAGCTGTAAATCCATCAGGACCTGGGCTTTTCTTTGTTGGAAAGGTTCTAATTACATTTTCAATTTCATTAACTGAAATTGGGTTCTTCAGCAGTTTTACTTGATCCAGCTTTGGTAATTCATATGTTTCTAAGAATCTGTTTATTCTGTGTTATCAAACCTATGAGAGTAAAGATTTTCGAAGTAGGTATTGATGATCTTCTGTATTTCCACAAGGTCTGTAATGATTTCACCCTTTTCATTCCTTATTGCATGAATTTGAGTTTTTTCTTTCCTTTTTTTACTAAGGCTGGCTAGGGGCTTAACAATTTTATTTATTCTTTCAAAGAACCAGTACTTTGATTTGTTAATTCTTTGTATTGTTTTCTTATCTAAATTATGTTAATTTCTGCTCTGATCTTTATAATTTCTTTCCTTTGGGCTTTGGGTTTGACTTGCTCTTCTTTTTCTAGGTGTTTGAGGTGTAGCATCAGATTATTTATTTGTGTTCATTCTGTTTTCCTCATGTGGGAATTCACCATAATAAGTTTCCCTTTGGGTACTGCTTTCATTGTATCCCACAGGTTCCGGTAAGTTGTATTTGCATTTTTGTTTGCTTGTAGATACTCTTTTATTTCTTTTTGAATTTTCTCTGTGACCCATTGATTGTTCAGGAGTATATTATTTAATTTCCACGTACTTATGGAGTTTTTGCAGTTTCTTTTGTCATTGATTTCCAGTTTCATGGCACTATGATCAGATAATATGTATGGGATAATTTCAATTCTGTTGCATTTACTTAAGCACATTCTATGGTCTAGTATATGGTCTGTTTTAGAGAATGTCCCATGTGAAGCTGAGAAGAATGTATATTCTAATGTCGCTGGGTGGAATACTCTGTATACATCCACTAAGTCCATTTGTTCACAGATTTGATTCAGTTCTGTTATTTCTTTGCTGATTTTTTGCCTAGTTGATCTGTCTCTGTGTCACTGGGGTGTTAAGGTCTCCCATTATAATTGTGTGATTGCTTATTTGATTTTTCATTCCTATTAATATGTGTCTTATATAGCTGGGTGCTCCCATATTTGGTGCATATATATTTAAAATTGTTATCTCTTCCTCTTGAAATTTTCCCCTAACCATTATGTAGTGACCTTTTTTTATCTCTTTTGATCATTCTTGGTGTGAAATTCACATTGTCTGCAAACAGAATAGCTACTCCTGTTTTTTTGGGAAATCCTGTTGCATAAAGTATTGTTTTTCATCCTTTGACTTTCAGTCTTTAATTTCCTTTTGGGCTAGATGGGTTTCTTGTATACGGCATATGGTTAGATGTTTCTTGATCCATTCTACCAGTCTGTTTCTTTTAATTGGTGAATTGAGGCCATTTACATTAACGGTTATAAGTGATATATTGGTTTATTTTTGTCATGTTATCTTTCTGCTGTTGGTTCTTTACCTGTCCCCTATGTTTAACTGTTTGCCCTGCTTGGTGGTTTTTTTTCTGTTGGTGTTCTTGAAGTCATAGTTATTTTTATGTCTATCTAGAATATCTTTCAGTATTCTGTGTAGGGTTGGTTTGGTGGTCATGAAGTTCTTCAGCTGTTCTTTGTCATGGAATTATCTTATTTCTCCACTGATTTTGAAGGATAGTTTTGCAGGATACATCAATCTGGGTTGGAAGTTGTTTTCCTTTAGGACTTGAAATACTTCACTCCATACTCTTCTTGATTTCATTGTTTGTGTTGAAAAGTCTGCTTGATTCTGATGGGCTTTCCTTTGTAGGTGATTTGTTTCTTTTCTCTAACACCTTTTGATATTCTATTCTTATGTTGACTTTCTGGGATGTTGATTATTATATGTCTGGGTGTAGATTTCTTTTGGTTATGACTTATTGGAGTTCTATATACTTCACTTATTTGTATGTCAGTTTCCTTTCCCATGTTTGGGACATTTTCGGCTATTACTTCTGTAAGTAGTCTTTCTATCATTTGTGTTGTCACCTTTTCCATTTATACCTGCCAGTCTTACATTGTTCTTTGCATCGTCTTGCACGTGTCGAATTGTTATTTCCTGATTCCTTGTTATTTTTTAAAAGCTCTTTCTTTTCCTGTTCACTAGCTGCAATCTTGTCTTCAAGGTCTGAAAGTCTGTCTTCACATTCACTCAGGCGGCTTTGCCAGCTTTTGATGGAATTTCTGATTTCCTGAATATCTCTTTGAATGTTTCATGCATTTTAATTCTTATATTTTGCATTCAAGTTTTCCATCATTTTGCAGTGCTCCTCTATTGTTTTAAATTATGTCTTCTTTAGATGTGTTCAGCATTTCTTTCATTATGTTTATATTTGTTTTACCGGGGAGATTATTTCTAATCTGATTTCCTTCACAGCTTCATGGAGTTATTTCTTTACTTCACTTGCTATCATTTCAGAAGTTTTAGGTGTGTGGCTCATGCTTTCTTCTATGTCCATGTCTTCTATGCTTTTTTGGGATGGGCTGGAGATTTGAGATTGCATTTTGCTCTTTCATTTTTTCATTTTCCTGTATTCCCCTGTGGCAGCCGAATGCAAAGACTCAGTTGTTTCCTGGGTTGAGGATGGCTGTCTGTACTGCAGGGAGTTTCCCCAGGTGAGTGGGGGTGGTTAAGCAGGCCTTACTAGGTCCTTAGTGGCACTCAGAGGCTCCCCGAATGGGTGGAGTACACTGGGTGGACCTTCAGCACGTCCCATGCGGCACACTGAAGCTCCTCGGCTGCCTAGGGTCGTTTACCAGGTTCTGAGCGGCATACAAAAGCTGCATGGCTAGGTGGGGTTCACTGTGCAGGCCTTCAGTTCACACCACCCGAGCTACTTGGGTTCGCGGGGCGGGGCCCAGCCAGGATCCAAGCAATGTACCAAAGCTCCCTGGCTGCTTGGGGCCGCTGGGCGGTGCACTGCCAGGACCCAAAGGGTACACCAAGGCTCCTCAGTTGCTTGGGGTTGCTGGGCGGGGCCCTACCAGGTTCCAAGTGGCAGACCGAGGCTGCATGGCTAGGTGGAGTATGCCATGCAGGCCTTCAGCTCCTGCCATGTGGTGCACCTTGTTTTGTTTTGTTTTGTTTTGTTTTGTGTTTTTGAGACAGGGTCTTGCTACATAGTTCAGGCTGGCCTTGAACTCACTGTGTAGCTCAGGCTGGCCTCAAATCCAGAGCAGTCTTCCTGCCTCAGCCTCTGGAGTGCTGGGATTATAGGAGTGAGCCACCATGTCTGTCTCATTATCTTCCTTTTCATATCATGTTTTAGCATTGGAAATCTGACACTTACTAGTCGAGTAGTTCTTCTTTACCCATATTGTCGCTGTGCCTACCAAACCAAATCCAGCCTCCACAGCCATTAATCCATCTCATCCCCTCTCCATACGGGACCTTAGTCTCCCTTTGCTGTTTTTTCCTTACAAACTGGGCCCCACCTCTGCTGACTAGTTCCTGCTTTCTCTCAGCTGCAGACCTGTTTCCTTTGCTTTTCTATTTCATTATGAATGTATGCAGAAGGTTTTAACTCTCACTGTGTACCCTGACTTGTGTTGCTTTACACCAGACACTCATAGGCTGAGGAAGGTGGGGGTGTAAGTTTAAGCATTTGTGCAAATTGACTTCAATCCCTAAACACCCAGCAAAATGCTCTTCCGACCCCCGGGGCCTCATAAGCGATTTAGTCCTCCTTCTAAGTGCAAATTAATGATCTCACTCAGACTCTGATGTCCTTCCCTGGGATAGGAGTGATTAACTGGCAGTTACTTTATGAGTCTTGCTGTTCTGTCAGTGACTTAAGATGGATCACTCTCTGCTGAAAGGGGGACGTAAGTTCTCACTGCTAAATCAAGACATGCACCTTTTTTGTAATACCCACTGTGGTTTCAGCATTTCTGGAGCCTGGTTGTCTTACTCTCAGAGGTAGAATGTGGTGTGTATGGGTGGATGGTGTGTATGGGTGGATGTAAAGGGAGATAGTGATTTGATTTATACACTTTTCCTTATATTATACAAAGTGTTCATTTGCTTCCTCAGTCTCTGTGTCTCCTTGTGTCTGTCTGCGTCTGTCTCTGTCTGTCTGTCTTCCCCCACCCCTATATCCATTCTGCAAGTAAATTGATTTTTACAAGCAAAAACTGAAGGAACAAGAAGGCAGGGGCCTAGGACTAGATAGAAGTTTGTGAATAATCTTAGGCCATGCTGAAAAGGACCTTGCAGATCAGCTAGCCCAACATTCATTTTATAGGTGAGGAAAGTATGATCCAGAATTCTGATTTTTATAAGCCAGAAAATGAGCTATGGATTCAGACCTTTTAACTCCAGTGCTGTTCTTTCATCTTGATTTTTACTCCCTTCCATTTTCCTTCCCTTCTTCTCCAGCCTATTCCCAAAGTTCCTGGATTCTTCTAGGGTTTTATATTTCACTATGAATGTAAGATAAGGCTCTCTAATATTTTACTGAATGGAGGATACTACACTCATCACATATCTTCATGTGACTTGCTGAAGTCCTGAAAAATATTCTAGAGCATTCTTATCTTCACAGACAACCTACACCTGTATTTAAAAAGTGTTTGTATATCATCAGCTTTTACTGCAGTGATATTTAAAAATTGACTTTTAATTTAGAAGCAACCAGTGAAAACTTAGGGTCCCTAAATAATTATTTGCACTAGGAACAACAACAAAAATACTGGGCGTGGTGGCACACACCTGTAATCCCAGCACTCGGGAGGCTGAGGCAGGAGGATTGCTGTGAGTTTGAGGTCAGCCTGGGCTACACAAGCGAGTTCAAAGCTCGCCTGAATGACATAGTGGGATTCTGTATCAAAAAACAACAACAGCTCCCTGCAAACCAGTGCCATGTGCAGGCCACCACTGGTGGGAGGACAGCCAGACCCAAGCCTTTCCCCATGAGTCAGCGCCATTTGCAGACTTCGGGGTGGAGAGAACAAGGATTCACCAAGAAGCAAGCCCTCCCTGCAAATCAGCTCCATGTACAGTCTGCTACGGGGAGAACCAGGTGCCAGCCCCTTCCAGTGTGCAGGCTGGCAAACAACAAGAGCCAGTCCCTCACCCCATAAGCAACTGGCTGATCTGGAGAAATACAGGCTGCAATGATAGCTATTGAGGTGGAATACAGTTTAATGCTTGGAGGTCTGATCATCTGTTCAGAGGATAGCAGCACGTAGTATGGCATCTAGTGGGGAATCTCCTTCTGAGGGTGGTAGCCATTGTTGATTCCCTATTGTCTTGTTTTGAAGTCCTGTATCATTTTCATTGTTTTGTTGGGTTGGGTTTTGTTCTATGTTGTTTTGTTTGATTTTGTTGTATCTGATGGCATGAGCAGCTACTTCAAAGATAGCAAGATATATTATGGTAGCCATTTTGGATTTACTATTGTCTTGTTTTAAAGTCCTTTATTGCATTCATTGTTTTGTTTTTATTGGTTCTATTCTGTTCTGTTCTGTTTGATTTTTACTATGGCTGAGGTATCTGCAGCTATTTTGAAGACAACAAGAGGCATTATGGTAACTATTGTTGATTTTGTATTATTTTGAAGTCCTGTATCACTTACACTGGTTTGTTTTGATTGGTTTTATTCTGTTTTATTTTCCTTGCTTTTATCCTCTTGAAAATAAAATAAAATAAAAACAACAACAACAACAAAAATCCCTCTATGATATTTACACCATGCTAAGGAGAAATGAGTGCCGACCTATATAGGTTTTAACATAAACATTTCACTTTGCCTTGAAGGTATGTTTTATAGATATATTTCTCTTTGTATTCAAAGATCATTTAAGTTGAAGATTATTGGCTTTTATCGTACTGTTTCTCGTAACTGTTTTAAAATTGGAAATCTGACTGTCCTTAGTGAAACTACTCTTCATTTCAATCTCAACTTATTTCACAGTTCCTTTGTAAAACTTAGTAAGTCTCCCTTTGATTCAGGAATGCAGGTGCTCAGTAAAAGTCGTAGGTGAGTTAAATATTTTTTCTCTTCATAAATAACAGGTTTAAATTGTACCTTTAAAAGCTATTAGTAGTGTTGACCATGGTGGTGCATCCCTGCAAGCCCAGTACTCAGGAGGCTGAGGCAGGAAGATTGCTGTGAATCAAAGCCAATGTTGGCTACATAGTGAATTCAAGGCCAGCTTGAACTGGATAGCGAGACCCTGTCTAAAAAAGAAGAAAAAAGGTCTAAGCGCCTGCCCAGCAAGCACAAGGTTGTGAGTTCAATTCCTGGTGCTGCAAAAAAAAAAAAAAAAAAAGAAGAAGGAGAAAAGAAAAAAAAAAAGATTAGCAGGAAGCAATATGCCAGTTTTCATTACCCTTTGTTTATGTCATGCATATGGTATAAAATCATCTGAATGCAGGGTAAGGTGAGACTTTGGAAAATACCTCCTTGTCCAGTCCTTAATATTGTGGATATGCAATCTGACACCAAGAGAAGGGTTTTGCTTAGGGTTACCTCGAGGTGATGAGAACCACCCCCAGCCTCACTGCCTGTCCAGTATTCCTTCCACTGCATCATGAACTTAAGAGAGAACAAAACTGTTATTCCAGCTGCTTGTTTTCCCCCACAAAAGCATCTTTGCCTTTTCATCAACAAAAACTGAGGAATATCAAGACTATTTTTCCCCAAGAAATTTAAACTTCTTTTATAAGCCTTACTGCAGCCATTCTGGTAAGCAAAAGTTCTTTGTTTCTTCAGTCTAATACATGTTTTATTAGACATTTATTAAACGCCGAGTATAAGTTTAACACTGCTAGTAATACAAAAATGCTTCTTGCCTTCCAGAAAATTACCTTGTAGTTGTTCTTAAACCACATTGAAAGCCCTTTAGAGTGGTAAAAATAACATCTTCCATGTGTTATTCACATAATGATTGCTGAGGCAGATATAGCATTCTATTTTTTTTTCAAATCCATTTTATTTCAAGGTTAAAAAGAAAAAAAACTACAACAAAATTTCAAAACATGTCAATCAGGGGGCAACAATGATACATACATTGCGCATTGTCTTCCCCAAATCACTCTCCCAGAGCATGAGACATCTGCGTTCATTCGTCTGAACAATACCATCACAAATCTTTCTCTTCAGTGAACTCAGAGAAATTAGTAGTGTAACTATCTTATTTTTTTATATGCGTATACACACACATACACATACATTTTTTCTTTCTCACACTAAAATACAGAATTCTAGTTTCCTTCTCTACCTCATCATCCCACCATCTTGCAGCAATTTGTGCTAACCCACTACTGTTCTCAGGGTATATATGGAACAGACTTAGGTTGCTCAAGTGTGGACTCTGACTTCTGTATGTCGGCCCAGTACCAGCGTGACTCATCGTGATTCATGTCTACACCTGTGCTTCCCCTTCCCTTTGCCAGGTATAGCCGAGACTATGTGGTGGAAGGGGAGCCATATGCCGGTTATGATAGACACAATGCGGAGGTAGCAGCCTTTCACTTGGACAGGTGAGTGTAATATCCCAATAGTCTGTTTCATTTTGTTTCCTTTTAAAATCAATCAATCTCAATCTCTGTCTCCCTTTCTCTGTCTCTGTCTCTTTCACAGTACTGGGATTGATCCCAGGGCCTTGTAAATGCCAGACAAGCATTCTACCACTGAACTACATCCCCAGCCCTTTTAAAAATTTTATTTTGAGACAGTCTTGCTAAATTGCCCAGGCCGGTAATCCGCCTGCTCAGCCTCCTGAGTAGCTAGGATTACAGGCATACACTACCATGCCAGGCAAAAATCTCTCAAAGAGGACTTGTGAACTCTTTTTAAGGGGGGCACACTAACAACTTAGACTTGTTACCTATTTTGGATAGCTGATTGACTAGTTCCATTGCATTTATGAGTCTTATAATTTGGGTAACACTAGGAATATCAAAGTGAATATTTTAACTTGCAACTTTTACCTTCATTTCATTTCATTCTGGCATTTTGCTATCATTTTTTGACTAAAGATATTCTTTGTAAGTAAAATGGCAGGATGAAAAGCGAAGTTTGAGCTCATATCCCTGAATTGAGTTGGTAATTAATTGGGAATTGGCAGTTCTGTTGTTTGTTTTGTTTTGTTTTGTTTTGTTTTGTTGTAATACTGACTTATCCCCATATACTAGAAACATCTAGCCTGAAATATATAATGAATTTTATTGTTCTTTATGTAAAATTTTCATAGCTTCTAAAACCAGAGTAATTTTATGTTTTAGTCAGCTTTCCTACCGTTGGGACAAATGTCTGACATACACAGATTAAACGAGTAAAATTGTATAGCTCACAGTTGCAGAGATTTCAGTCCATGGTTGGCAGGTTCTATTGCTGTGGGTCTGAGGTGAAGCAGAATATCATGGTGGAGGAGTGTGATGGAGCAAAGTTGCTCATTTCGTGGTAGCTAGAAAGCAGAGCAGGTTGGAAAGAGCCCAGAGAGGAAAGTGCTGGGAACCAGATAAAATAGTCTCCAAGGCCATGACCTCATGACCCACTCATACACACAGAGGTATGCTTTAGTAATCTGTAGGCATCTCTTAATCCAGTCAGGTTGACAATCACAATTAGCCATCACATTCCAAAAGGAAAGTAGATACAAATTTAATTTATACAATAATGAGAAGAATATTATTTTGAAACAGGTTCTTGCTATGTAGTTTGGGCTGGCCTTGAACTTACTTTTATAGCCCAATCCAGCCTCAAACTCATGGTGATCCTCCTGCCTACTATTACAGGTGTGTGCCATCACACCCAACATGAAAAATTAATATATTTTATTAGATTGTTAGTCAGGAACCTCTTAGCTGAACTATCTGATATTCCAGTTACTCTTTTCACAAATTCTTTTAATCTGGCATATTGAAGGACTTTAAAAGAAATTATTTGCTTAAAAATGAATCTGTAAGGATATTGGGGGGAAAGATTTTTTTTTTCTTTTTCTGGATTAAGAAGGATTTTCTACATGTTGATATAATCTATATGCAGTTAAACTTTTAATAGAAAATGGGTCAAGAACACAAGCAGTTAGCTGAATAGGGATTACCTTTTGCTAATAAATATGGAAGCAAGTTTATTCTCACTAGAAAAATGTTTAAAATTTAAACTATGGGTTACTATTTTCACCTGCCAAAAATAGCAAAGTTTTTTTAAAAAGAATAATACTTTATTGGCAGAACTATACTGAGATTCATATTCTGCTTTTGGCATTGTTAATTTCAGTCTTTCTGTTAAGAACTCTGGCATTTTGTATCAAAAATCTTAATGTTGAAAAAAAACTTAATGTTGATTTTGTTTGAGTGAATGACTATCTTTATGTACATATTTAAGATATTTCTAGGAAGATGTTTCTAGGAAATACCATAATGAAGTAATAAATTTAAAAATACATATACTGCTTTCTTAGCTGTAGACTTTGTAGTGCTGAAAAACTGACAGCAACCTAAACATCTACAGAGAGAGAAAAAATTAAATAAATGTTTATAATATCATGAGTTTTTGCTGCCTCTTTTAAAACCTAGTGGCAGAAAGTTGGGTAAATCCTACTGTTCACTTAATACACACCAGAATCACGCTGTCCAAGACATTATTTATTATTTGCCTGTTTTCTTCACTCTGTAACCTTTTCTGTTTTGTTTCTTGGACACCAGCAGATCATAACACATATTTAGGAGTTTAATGTCAAGATATATGTAATTTATTTTCCACTTTGGCAAAAAGGATCAGACAAGTCAGGCAAAATGTGTACTATTAAATCTATGGAGTACATGGGTTTTTAAAAAATAAATTTTAATAAAGCTTTAGGAAAAAATTAGGCCTGAACTCATAATGGATTCAAAACTTTGCAGATGTACAATACACAAATTGACCTAAAAGGATAAACTCAGACTTAAATAGAGGCACATTTAAAGGTCTCTGTCTTTCTAATGGTCTGAAAACGTTACCTTATGACTGAAAGCAGTCTTTTTTCTATAAGTGAAATTTCCTGGCTAAAATATACTCAATCTATTAAGAAAAGTTAGATGAGTAGAATTTAGAACACACAAAAATTGGTAATCAAGAAAATGAAGACTATCCATTAACTCTACAGCCTGTAAATAACTGCTGACATTTGGTATATAAGCATTTTTTTCTTTATATGCATACGTAAATACATATACCTACACATACACAAATAGTTGAGCTTATATGGTATGCAGTTTTATATCCTGCATTTAAAAGTACATTCTCAAAAGATTTGTCTCTTCTTCATTCTTCCAAACCAGGATTCTGGGTTTCCGCCGCGCTCCTTTGGTGGTTGGCAGATTTGTCAATCTGCGAACGGAAATCAAGCCTGTTGCCACGGAGCAGCTGTTGAGCACCTTCCTAACCGCAGGTAAGAGGATTTTAGAGGACATTTAGATGGGAGGAGAGTTAGTAAGTTAAATGGGGCACAACGGAGCAAGCTGGCTTATCTTTCAGGACTTAACCCAAGGGAATCGAAAAACAAATCGGCTCACTGGTCTCTGATTAGTAAGGAAAATGGATTTAAAGTTAGATGGAGGGAAATTGAAAGTTTTCTTTGAATATACACATTATTGTGCCTCTGCAATAGGAAATGAGGTCATTTATTTCTTCCACTTGATCTTACAGCTAAATCTTATTCAGAATTTGCCCTAGGTCAGTTATTGTCCGCATATCATTGTCTGAGTTATTTTCTTATGGACATGCTTTCCGGGGAACTGCCTCCTGTAACCTGAGCACTGAGGGAATCTTCAGGCAACTCTGTAAGATGGTCTCTTGTAGGATTGCATTTGGCCTTGGGCCTGGAAGATCACTGCCTTGCTCTGCTGTGCAAGGGTTACCTCATTGGATTAGCATGGAACCGAATACTGTGCAGCTGCCCTCTGCTTTCTGTTTTCTATCTCTGAGGTAAAGAATCAGAGCTAAAATTCCTGTTTCCTCTCCATCCTCGCACATTCACTGGTAATTGGTCTTTTTACTGTTTCCATAATTTTGCCCTTTCCCAAGTGTCCTTCATTTTCATCCATGCTGCCACAATTGACAGTATTTCACTCCTGTTTTTATGGACAGATACTATTCTGTTGTATATTTGTACATTTTCTTTATCTCTTCATCCATTTATAGCACCTGGGTTGATTCCTTATTGTGGCTATTGTGAGTAGTGCTGAAGTAAGCTTGAGCTTATAAAACTGTCATAAGACATGCTGATTTCCTTTGTAGTGGAATTGCTGGATTGTATGATATTTTAGGTATAATTGCTTTTTTTTTTTTTTTTTTTTGAGACAGGGTCTTATGTAGTTCAGGTTGTCCTCAAACTCATGGTGATCTCCTGTCTCAGCCTTGTGAATGCTGGATTACAGGCATGGGCCACCATGTGTGGCTTGCATAATTTTTTGAGGAAACTCCATACTGTTTTCCATAATGGCTGTAGTAGTTTACATTTCTATCAGCAGTGCATAAGAATTCCCTTTTCTCCACATCTTTGCCTGCACTTTTTTTGTTTGTTGGAGGGTTTTTTGGTCTTTTTTTTTTTTTTTTTTTTTTTTTTTTTTTTTTTTTTTTTTTTTTTTTTTTTTTTTTTTTTTTTTTTTTTTTTTTTGTCTTTTTGATGGCTAATACTCTTAACTGGGTTAAGATGGTACCTCATTGTGTGTGTGTGTGTGTGTGTGTGTGTGTGTGTGTGTATTTGTGACAGAATCTTGCTGCTTGGTTCAAGCTGGCCTTGAATTCGCTGTGTAGTCCAGGCTGCTCGTGTTTTGATTTGCATTTCCTGATGATTAGTGATGCTAAGCATTTTCCATATATTCTTATTGTTTGTTCTACTTTTATTTTGTTTAATTTTTGTTTGTTTTTTGTGTGTTTTGTGTTTTGAGACAGGATCTTGCTATGTAGCTCAGGCTGACCTTGAATTCACTGTGTAGTCCAGGCCCAAGTACTAGGTTACAGGCACCCATACCCAGCCTTGTTTGGCCTACTTTTAAACCAGGTTAGTTGTTTTCTCATTGTTTTAATGAATTCTAAGAATTCCTTTTAGGGCTGGGGGTACAGTTCAGGATTCAAATATTTGCCTAATATATGAGAGGCCTTGGATTCTATCCCCAACCCCAAAAATAGTCCTTTATCAGATGTGTGTTTCGAAGGTACATTTTGCTAATCTGTGGCTGATTCTTTTGACACATTTTTTATGTACTACTGGATAAGTTGGTATAATAATGACCTAATTCTAAAAAATAAAATATAAAAAACGACCTAATTCTCTGTAGCCCTTACAACTTGAAAATGCTCTTTCACACTGTTATTTGATTCTCTTAGAATGTAATAAAACCAAGTGTGGTGGCGCATGTCTTACAATTCCAGCAATAAGGATGCTGAGGCAGCAGGATCAGAAGTTCAAGGATAGCCTGGATTACACAGTGAGACCCTGTATTCAAAACAAAACAAAAAAAACCTACAAAGAGAGAGAAAATGAATAACAGGGGAGTCATTGCCCTCAACTGAGAAACATAAAAGACTTTCTCAAAGTCACAAAGCTACCATTAGCCAGGATTGAAGCCCAGGTTTTAAGACACTAAAAATCATTCACCAGTTTGTATTACTTTTGTATTCACTTATTCAGCAAAACTTTAAACCAGGCCTGGCGACACAAGCCTGT
Source organism: Cuniculus paca (assembly GCA_004365215.1). Lineage (NCBI taxonomy): Eukaryota > Metazoa > Chordata > Mammalia > Rodentia > Cuniculidae > Cuniculus > Cuniculus paca. The sequence continues at coordinate 4,981 of RJWT010001202.1, read as the reverse complement.
GATCCTAGCATCCAGGGAGGTGAGGCTGGAGTGTTGAGTTTGAGGTCAGCCTAGGCTACATAGTGGGTTCAAGGCAAACCTTATTATAGATCAAAACCCTGTCTTAACGTACACACATTCATACACAAAACTTCACTTCGCTTCTGTTTGACAAGTTCTAAACTAGGTACTGAATATTCAAAATGAATGACTTTTCTGCCTTCAAGGAACTCTCTGACAGGGAGCAGACATACATGACATAGGGAGACATAGGGAGTATGGAGAAATGGGAGAGGGCCTAGAAGTCAGGACCAGAGTGATAATTCATTGGTGACTGTTACGTGTTAAGTCTTAAAAGGAGAATAGCACCGCCCCCCCCCCAGGTAGATACAGTGGGAAAAAACATTCTGGGTTTACTCAAAATAGTGTTTTGTTTGTTTTACAGTGCTAGGGATCATATCCAGGCCTTCATAAATGATAAGCCAGCAGTTTATCACTGAGCTACATCCCAAACTCAGTGTTGTTTTTGTTTTTTTGGTACCAGGAATCAAATTCAGGACCTTATACTTGCCCGCAGGTGCTTATACTGCTGAACTATATCCCTGCCCCCCAAGCTCAATGTTTTTAATCCATAAATTAAAGTACATAGATTTATAAATGAAACCAATAATTTCGAAGTAAATTTCATTATCAAAAATTATCTGAAGTAAGTTTGTGGTACTATAGTAATGTTAAATAACAAAATCCAGTAGAGCTCTAGTAACTACCATAATCTCAAATTAAGATAATTTCACGGTGCTGGAATTGAACACAGAGCTTGCACATGCTAAGCAAGCACTATACCACTGCACTACGTTCCCAGTCTATAAATGATGTTTTGAGATATCTGCAGTGTACTAATTCAGAATGGAACAAAAGTTACGATTCTCTTAGTGACGAAGTCACAGATAACGTTAATATCATAGTTTGCTTCCCACCGTCATAATTGAATGATAGAGGTTAGTGAAAATGAAGATGAAATTGTTTTCTCATCCAGTTTACAGGTCCCTTGAGTTAACCTTGTTCTAGGTGGAAGACAAAGCCCAGACCAGGGTGATGAGAAGTAAAAGAAGAGAAAGACAAGCTCAGGAGTCTGTGTGGCTTAGCTAAAGTAGAGTGTGTGGGGTTAGCCAGTGAGGAGAGTAGTTGGTCTAGTAACTACCGTAATCTCTGAACCATGCTTCGGAGTCCTCAGGCACTGGAGGGAACCACTAAGAGAGTTTGAATGTGGAATAATCAGATTTAATTTAGAAAATGAATTGCGGTGACCGTGTAGTAGATGAATGGGCAAGGGGAGAGTCAGAGGGGATACAGAGTTTCAAAAGATACTCAAGAACGGCAATACAGAGAATTTGGTGAACACTTTTTGACCAGAGGGAGCAATTAAGTGAGAAAAAAAACCTTAGAATGACTTCCAGCTTTCGGGACTGGAGGTCTAAGTGAATTAACTGTTGAATGTCTGCAGTGTACAGAAAGGGGTAGGCCCCAGGTAAAGCAAAGGACAGTAATACATTTAACTTTGGATATTTTATTTCCTTGACAGGAACATCTAGGAGTAAATGACTAATCATTTAGGAGCTAAGGTCTACAGTTTAGGAGAAAACTCTGGACTGGGGGCACAGATTTTACTATCACAGTTGGTAATTCACCCACAAAGAGCATAGGGACTGAGGTGAACCAGTTTCAGTTCAGCATGTCCAGGAAATAGTCAGTGGTTCAGAGCCTCAGGCTCATGGCATTGAAGCAGGGGTGTAAAAGTCTGGGAATGTAGAATGAGCCATATTATTAAGAATAAATATCTGGTGATGATTGGTTTCTGGCTGTCAGGCATGCACCAAGCATTGCCATGGATTGTCTCATTTAATCTTCACAGTCCTGCAGTGGAGGAAGTGTTACTATCTCCATTTTACATCGCTGATGCTTAGAAAGATGAAATTGCATTCCCAGATACTTGTGGTCTCCTGGTGAAAATAGTTTGTATTTTAAGGACATGGAGTGTGTCTCAATGGTAGAGCCCTTGCCTAGCACACTAGAAGGCCCTGGGTTCGATCCCCAGCAACACACACACACACACACACACACAGAGTTTATATTTTAATTTCAGAAACCTGACCCAGACCTTATAGTCTTATCCAGTGTACCATGCTTGCTTTTAGTTGTAAAGATTCTTATTTACCAAACTCAGGAGATTGGGTTTTTTATCCTGGAGGCAAAAGGTTTCCCTACCAAACTGTTTTATTTGCTTTTTTTCCCTCTCTTTTTAAATTTTTTGAGTCAGACATTCAAACAATGTCAACTTTTTTTCAAGTGTTAAAAGGACTATGACAAGTTCTCTTTACATCCATCTACTTCCCCTTCTTCCCAGTGGTAATCTATTGGTAATTTATGTGACTTTATGTGAAATGGATAAATAAAACATATGGCTCATTTACATACTTGTGCATCTTATTCTTTTTTTTTTTAACTTTTTTTAATTTTGAAGAGAATAAAATGAAATAAAACAATAGAGTCAATCAAAACAAAACAATGAATGTGGTACAGGACTTCAAAACAAGATAAAAGGAAATCAATAATGGCTGCTATAATGCCTCTTGTTATCTTCAAAACAATTGCTCATACCATCAGGCATAATAAAATATTATATCTTAGAAATCTTTACACATAATATATAAAGACCTTCTTTCCTTTGTTGTTTTACCAGCTGCAGAGTGTTCAGTTTTATGGGTCTACCATAATTCATTTTATTGGTCCCTTATTGGACTTACCTGTTATTTCAGTGTTTTGTAACCATTATTGCCCAGAATTATCTTGCACATATACTTCAAAAGTGAGCAAAATTTCCTGAAAGCGGAAGTGCTAGGTCACATACATTTTAAATTTTATTTTTTTAATTAATTATTTTGAAGGGAATGAAACAATATAATGGAACAAAACAAAACAGCAGGAACAATATTGGATTTCAAAAACAAGACAGAAGGGAATCCCCCATAGTTACTATATTGCATGTTGTTATCCTCTAAATAGATGCTCAGACTACTGGCTGTAGGCCTGCAAAGTCAGTCAGTCAATACAAGCATTAAGTGGTTTCTGTACATCAGTTGCTATCATCCCAGCCTGTATTCCTCTGAATCAGCCAGTTGCCTACATGGGACACACACACCCTCTCTCTTCTTATCTCTCAGCCCACGTACCAGCTGGCTCATGGGAAGGCAGGCTGACTTCCTGGTTCTCTTCCCAGCCCAAATACATTTTAAATTTTAATGGTCATGGCCAAATTACCCTTTGTAGAAATTTAGCCAGTTTATATCCCAATAGTAGTATTTGAGAGTGTCCTTCTCCCTAGTTTCATCAATAATGTGTCATCAAATTTTTGTGTTTTGTCTGTTTCATATATAGCATCTTTTTACTTAAGAACCATTTGTATTTTCTGTTAACTTTTTATATGCCTTGCTCATTTCCTGCTGTCATTGGTTCTATCAATTTAGAATGCATGCCTAAGTAGGATATAGTTTTATTTATTCTACAGTTTTATTTTTCACAGTAACATTTTTATATAGTTAAAATTTATCCTTTGTGATGCAAAATACATCCTTTTCCAATTGCTTATGTTGTCTTAGAGAAATTTTGTTTTAAAAATGTAATAATTAGGTTTTCTTTTAAATTTTCTGGTGTTATTTTTTATACTAGAGATCAAACTCTGGAGCACTGTATCACTGAGCTACGTTTTCTGATACAGATACAGTTTCTTTTTTTAAGTTTGAGGTAGGGTCTCACTGATTTGCTCAGGTTGGCCTTGAAATTGAGATTCTCCTGCTTCAGCTTCCTAACTAGCTAGAATCCCGCAGCTGGAAGCCACTGTGCCTGGCTTCATTTTACTGATTGGGGTCATAGCCTTGCTCGCCCTAAGGTAATAGAAGAATTCTGCTGTATTTCCTTTTAGTACCATACAGTACTATAGCTTTATTTTTTACATTAACAATTTTATTTAGTTGGGATTTATCCCTGTATGTGGAATGAAAGTGGCTCTGTGTTTTATTTTTTCCAAAAGGCTATCAATTGCCGCACTAGCATTTATTGAGGAGCCTTTTTTTCTACTGTGAACTACAGCTTTAGTTTCTAGACTTCATAATTGACTCCATGTACTTATGTCTGTTCGTGAACTGTCTGTAATGTTTTACTTGTTGAGGTCTTATCATTTTTGATGTTTAGTCTTATCATTTTGATCTTTAAATAGTTCCCTCTCTTTTCTCTTAAGAGCTTTTTAGCAATTCTTTATTTTTCTATTTGACCTTTAAACCTTCATGTCTAGTTATACTCTAAAAAGTTTGATATTTCTGATGTTACCAAGTTAAATTGATAATTACATATTTAAATCTTTTTATCTGAAGCTTTTAAGGTAAAGGAGAGTGATATACTCACCTTTGTGAGTATATATATGTAGCTGCTTCATTTCCATTTAGTGTGTACTGTGCTAGAGGTTGGAAATACACATACATAAGAATGTAAACGCTCATTAAAAGAGTGAGATTTTTGAGTTGGCATATTTGGTGCTTGTATTTCGTGGAGGAGGAGGTAGACAAAGGAGGCATTACTTTTTTTTTTAACTTTGTATTTAGGTAACTTGATTTGTATACAAGTTACAAAATAGTTCAGAGTCCCCCAGGTCCCTTGCTTTGTAACACCTCAACTATTTACGAAATAGTCACAGACAGGCCCAGCATGGTGGCATATGCCTATAATCCCAGCACTCCTGAGGCTGAGGCAGGAGGATCCCTGTGAATTTGAGGCTAGCCTGGACTACAAAGTGAGTTCAAGGCCAACCTGAACTGCATAGTTAAACCCTGCCTCAAAAGGACACACACAAACACACACACACACACACACACACACACACACACACACACACACAGAGTCACAGATGGGAATACCTTTACACCATTGAATGCTGCCTTAAAACTTCGGT
>RJWT010001201.1:0-50866 GCA_004365215.1 Cuniculus paca | reverse complement strand
TTTCAATGCCAGTATCCATTCAGGAAATGCAAATTAACATCACAGTGAGTTATCACTATGCACCTATGAGAATGTCTACAATGAAAAATAACCACCATACTGCTGGTCGGGCTGTGGGGAAACTGGATCACTTATGCTGTTGGTGGGAATGTAATAGCACAACACTCTTGAAAAATGTTCAACAGTTTCTTAAAACACTAAACATGCAAATATCCTATAACCCAGTAAATGAACTCCTGGACATTTATCCCACAGAAATGAAGACTAATTTTCATGTAGAAACCTGGATATGAATGCTTGCTACACTGCTTTACTCTTGACAGCCAGCAAACTAGGAGCAACTGTGTTTTCCTTCATTGTGCAGATGATGACACAAACTGTGCTCCGTTCGTGCCGTGAAATACTAGGATAAAGTGTGCTATGCTGACACTTGCAGCAGTTTGGGTAAATCATAGAAAACTGTGCTGATGAAAGCATATCCAGTCTAAAGTGTTCTGCACTGAATAATTCCACTAATGTAATAGTCTTGAAGTGATAAAATTATAGAACTTTAGGACAAAGTAATGACTGTCAAAGATTAAAGAGTGGTAAGGATGGGAGAGCGGTGGGTGGAGGTATATAAGAGCTATCTGAGAGATCATGTGAAATTAGGGGACTATCCTGTATTTCGACTCTATCAGTGTCAATCTCTGGGGTGTAAAATGTTACGCTTTAGTTTTGGAAGATGGTATCACTGAGGAAAACTATGAAGGTACACTGGATCTTTTTCTATTAGTAGCTAACATTGCTTGTTTATACATAATTATGTATGAAAAATATCAACTAAAAGTTCTGTGGATATTAATTTGAGAACAAAATTGGATTTTGGAGATTAATTTACTTATATTTTGTTTCAATTTTAACTTCTGAGAACTTTATAATGGGAGGGATTTTTATATTCACATTTGATTTTATATTCAAATTTTCAATACATCATTTTATAGTTGAAATATCACTAGATTTTTAACATTTTTTAAAACTTGGATGAGCTGCCATGAACAGAGCAGCTGGACACTGTTTAGAACTGGGAATAAAAGAGTTAATTCATTTCAGCTTTGGGTATGTGTCTTAATTACTTTTCTCTCCTTGCTGAGACAAGATACCCACTGCCCAAAGTTAAAGGGAGGAAAGGTGTATTTAGCTCACAGTTTGTGGAGGTTTCAGTCCATAATTGGTTGGCCCCAAGGCAGGGTGGCAAGGCAGAGGGCAACACTTCATAACAGCAGAGAACAGCAAAAGCAGCAAGCGAGGAGGAGGAGAGCAAGCCTCTTTATGTCCTTTATACTGCAAGCAGCCTACCACCCTAGGGTGGTGTGGCGCTTACACCCTTAATCCTGGCATTGGACCATGATTCAATCTCAAACTCTAGATTCAGCTGCCCCCCAAAAGCCCCCCTTCCCCCAACTGCATGAGGCTTTGGGGACACCCAGACACAAGTCATAACAGCACGAGTGACCTTGGAGTTCAATTCCACTTTGGAGCTGGCAGGGGACAAAACCCACACTACCCAGCGGCAGCCTTAGGAGACTGTGCAAGGGGAGTGGCTGCCTGTGTTCAGAACTGTCTAAGCAGCCACCTGGGGGTTGATGGTCAGACCACAGCTATGCCCAGTATGTCGAGAAATTAAAAGCTAGAAATTTGGCGGGGAGAGAGGCAGTGCCTCCTGGGTGGAGGAGTTGATTGCGTTCTGTGACTGCAAGTTTGAGAGAAGCTGCTCAACCCTCTCCTCTCTGGCTTCTTCCTATGAGAACTTTGCTCTCTGCCCTCCACACCATGGACACTGCAGGGATCCCTTTGGAGAGGCCCACACAGCGGTCATGTTAGTGGGTGCTCTGGTCGGCAAACCTAGGTGCTTTCCCCTGCTCCCCTGCTGCCTACCTGCGCCTGGGCTCCAGATCAAATGGGAATGAAAGGCAGTGTTGGTTGTGCTGAACACGGGGCTGCTTTTTGTCATCGGAATAACTAGCGCCCCGGGGGTCACGTTCCTTCTGAGTGATGAGCTCCAGCTTGGACACGGGTTGCCAAGAGGGACTTTGGATGAGAGCATCCCTAAGTCCAAACACCAGGACTCCAGCTGTAGCAATGCCTGCTGCACGCGATCTTCAGTTATCGGTGTGAGAAACTGTAAAAGTGGTCACACTGGTTTCTCTTTACTCACCCTGGGATCTCTGGTTGTCTCCGCCTCTGTCTCTTTCTTTCAAGGGTGCTGCTGAAAGACCAATAGTGAAGGCACTGCAGCAGAGAAAGGGGTCTGCCCAGAGTCTCACTCTTTCTCACTACCCTGAGGAAACTGTGGCCACTGCTGCATGAACTGGTAGCCATGGGTAGTGGGAGTCACAAAGTCACATCATTCCTGTCACCTCCCTTGACGGGGACCTGGCTCGAGTCTAGCCAGCCCAGACGATGAGAGCCACCCAGCTGATCACAGAATTGTCATGGAGTGAAAAATGTCTGTTGTTTTCGGTCATCAAGTCTTCAAGTAGTTTGCTAATGATGCAAAAGTGATACCATCTTACATTCGGATTTGTGAAGGATATTGGCTCTTACTGGAACCAGTAAACCTGTGGTTTTGCCACAACACACCAGTCTACGGCTGGATGTGGCAGTCATGACCCTACACTTAGTACTCGAATAGCTGAGTTCCAGAGCAACCTGGGCTGCACAGCAAGCCCCTGTAAAGACAACAAAAAAGCCTTTGAAAATAGCTTTACTCTCCTACCCTATAGACAGGAACAAAGGACTTGATATACAAACCCCAGTGATTTTATATCTAGTCATCCACACGGCCCTCGTGGCACTGTGGTTCTGCCACTCTTGATCTTGAGATTATCCACTAACGAAAACCAGGATTTCTCAGGCTTTAAACTGAACCCTCTGTTAGCTCTGAACGCCAGCTCTGCCCCACTGAAGGTGATGAGATGTTCACTTTCACCACGGTAATTCTGTTTCTATTGATTTTCTTGTAGCAAAATTTTGGTCACAGCCCATGTTGCCCATAAAATTTTTATATCATCATTTATACCGCAGCATTTTAGAAACTCGGTTTTATTTAGTGCTGTTTTATGTGCTGAGTGCAGGCGTGGGCGGCCCAGGCTCAGGAGGCAGGCTGTTTGTGTTACTGACTTCTTTTTACTCTGAGTAGCAGCTCCTGCCCTGCTCTCTGCCTGCCCCTTCCTGTCTGAATCTTTCCTGTTTGCGTAACGGGACTTTTCCATATTGCACTAGATTATGAGTGTCTTGACAGAGGAACCATGCTGTATTCATCTCCATGTTCTACTTTGTTTGGCGTGTGCCTGGGACAGAATAAATTTGAGAAGTCGGGTTGTGGTTAATTCAGTTTATCCAATGTGTTACAACACACTGGTTGCGGAATGAATGAATGAGTGAATGAATGAGTAACTCAAGGGCTGGCCCATAGGGCTGGTTTCATGTATTTTGTCCTCTGGCATAGTAGGGACATCGAGAAAGGCTTGCTTCAAACAAACTTTCCCATATTATCTAGAAAAGGGGGAATGTTCAAGGAAATTAATTTTTTTTTAATTTTGTAAATCAAATATCACCTTTAAAAAACTTTATTACAGGAAATTTGAAAATCATATCGTTCCATCATATTTATTCAGAAAAGAGCTGACACTCCTTCCTCGTAATTTCCTTTTCCCTTTCTACAGAGGCAGCTGGTCTTAGTTGTTGTAGCTGTTGTTCCCCTTTTCTGTTTTGATGTTAGTATTTACTTCTATCTCTAACTAAAATGCCCATGCTTCTGTCTGGGCACATAGCCCACAGCCTTTCTCTGTGAGGGATGGGGGTTTCGCTCCCCAGATTTTCCAAGACAAATGTTTGTTTCCTTCAGGGGAATTTTGTTTAGTTGATAATTTATTTCTCCACACTTCTCTATTCTGTTTCTTGAAGTTTTTACTTTAGTTTGCTGGATTCCCTGAGTGGTTCTCAAAGTTTTATATCTATCTTTTCCATTCTGTGTTTTGCTTTCCTTCTCAGAGATTTTCCTGAACTTTATCTGCCAATCCTTCTATAGTATTTTTATTTCTATTGCCTTATTTTAGCTTTTATGAGCTCTTTTTTCTATTTGCATATTCTATTTTCATAACATCCATAATTTTCCCTAATATGGTATTTTCTATTCTACCTGTGAAGATATTTATGACACTTTGGTGGTGGTGCTTCCTGGCATGGTCCCTATCTCTATCTCCTTTGACTTTTAAAACCCGCCTCTCTTCCTTTAGGTCTTTATTGCCATGTTGTCCACATCCCTCAGGCATCTGTGATACCGGGTTTCCTGACTGCATCTCCATGAGTGTTTTGAGGCTGTGGAAGGTGGTGCAGGATGCCCGAGGCCCCTTGTGGGTGAGGCTCACAGAGATATAGTGTGGCCGGGGCTGCTTCCTGGGAAAGACTCTACTTTAGTGTTTTCTGTTCTCTTTGAGCCTGCAAGGAGTCTTCTAGAGAATTCAGTTCTCTTCCTTGCCTGGAGGGCGGACACCTGACTGCCAGAGTCCTGGGATCTGAGGTGAGGCCTCGTGTGGGCACAGGATCCCATTTGTTATGTAAGTTTTACCTAATCCATATCAAAGCAGGTAAGCATTGACAGGAGTGTGGGGTATTTTTACAAATCTGAGAAACCTGATTCCTAAACTAGCTGTACATAAGTTAAGAAAGACTCAGTATACATCGGCCCCACTGAAAAGTTCAGGTCTTACTGCTCAGGCGCCTGGAGGAGCAGATGGCCGAGGCAAGCCGACTGACCGCAGAGGTCCTGGAAAGTCAGCCAGGAGGGGCATCTGCTCCCTCAGGCCAACGCTGCTTCTCTTCAGAGCCACCTGGCCCTTACTCCCTTCCTGTTGCTGTGATGGGCATTGCAGCGCTGCTGTGAGGCTCCCTTAGACCAGCTCTGAGCAGCAGAGAGCCCAGTGCTGTTGACTTGCTCTTAGAGAGTTCGTGTGGTTTGCATGAAGACATCCCCCAAACCTTGTGCGCTCACAGGTGGGGCTTCTGAAAGGTGATCGAGCTGTCGAGGGGGGGGGTTACAGCCGGCTTGCCGTTAGGAGGGGCCTGGTCAGAAGAGGTGCGTCTTAGACAACCGAATCAGAAAGGATATACCTGCGTCTCCAGCCCTTCTTATTTTTATCTCAAGACGAGTTCTTTCTGCTTGACTAAGTCACCCAGGCAGGGCTTGAACTTGGGACCCTCCTGCCCAGGGCTCCAGAGTGCTGGGGCTACAGGTATGTGCCACCAGGCCTGGGGCATCTAAGCTCGCCGAGTGTTTTTATGAATCTTCCCTGGGTCTTCTTCTCTCCCGGTCTCTTACTCTTTTCTTTAAATCTGCACTTTCCAGCATGTATCCATATGAGAAGGAGCGCTGAGTGTTGATCTGCAGGTATTCAGTGGACAAGTACTAGAACAAAACGCTGATGACTGCAGTGTTCTCTTAACATGGACACATAATCAAGTAGTTCATAATTTTTTCCAAGAAAGGTCATGAAGCCGGGCGTGGCGGCGCACTCCTGTAATCCCAGCACTCGGGAGGCTGAGGCTGGAGGATCATTGCAAGTTTGAGACCAGCCTGGGCTACAAAGTGAGCCCAATATCAGCCTGAACTGCATAGCGAGACCCTGTCTCAAAAAGACAAAAAAAAAAAAAAAAAAAAAGAAAGAAAGGTCATCAAAGTCCACCAACACATGGACACACAAACTTGTATCTTGGGAAAGTAACTCAAGAATATTGATTATCTTTGCTATATTTTCTCACATTATTCAATTATTTCAAATAGCAGTACAAAACAAAAATAATACAACAAAAATAATACAGCGTATTCAATCCATCTTTTGTGATTTTAATGATTCACCTTTAAATTTATCTAAAGTAGGTAAAATGGACTGAAAGTGTGTGTTCCTTCAAAGTCAATATGTTGGAACCAGAAATGCTCACTGTGATGATATTAAAGGATTTGGGAGATGAAGGGTAAACTTACAGTGCTCTTTATCAATATGGGCTGAATTCCAGGGTCCACCATGTGCACACCCCTTTCTTCTCAAGCAAAGTGGCTTCATGGAGTACAGTGCCTTGCAGGTGGGACTCTGAGACGTACACAGTGGAGAAGGGTCTAAGCTCCCTCACTCACTGTGTACTAGCCTGCCAACACCTCCTCAGAGGTGTGCATTGCGCTAGATCCTGGGCAAGACAAAAACAAAACATCAGTGCTCACAAGTTCTCAGTCTGCATGGGAAGATGGGCCTCCAATGAATTCCTTTGCCAGTTTCTATTATGTAAATAGATCACAAGTTTCTCTTGCCCTGTGTTACTAACTCTTTTACTGAACCTCTGGTGCAGCTACTGACCATCTATTGAGTCCCAAGCACCCAGCCTGATGCATCAGTCCACATTCCCCCACCGCCAGAGAGATGATGACACTACTGCATCCATTTTGCAGAGAGGGAAACTGAGGATCAGAGTGGGTGAGTAGAGCATGGTCAGTCACACAGCTGTTCTACCATTTCCCTGCTCCACACTTGTCTGTACCTGGTGGTTACACCGGCACTTCTCAAGAGCCCGGGCAAGGTTAGGCTTTACGTGGCAGCTTCTGGTGTGTGTGCCTTGGAGGAGTCAGACACTTGTCTCTGGCTGGAGAAGTCAGAGAGTGGGTGGGCCAGCTGGGTGTCCAGGGACAGTGGGCCAGGGCCAGGGTTGCTGCTGGGGAAGCTGTACCCACCTTTTAGGAATGGGAGTGCTTCCTGTGGTCAAGCAGCTGTGGCAAGATGGCCAGACTTCAGAGGGCTCGAGGTGTCTCATCCATCATGAAAAGCCAGCAGAGCTGTACCTCAAGGACAGGTGCTCAGAGGGCCACCGGAAGAAGAGATGCAAGAGCAATGAACTTCCGAAGTGCCAGCGAGCAGTCTGTGGTCTTCCTGCTAACTCCTTCACAACGGCCCCACTGACACAGGCCTTTGTCCCTATCCAGCCCGGGGGCAGTAAGGGGAGCAAAATGCAGAGCCACACAGGCTCCCAGCCTGAGGTGTGGATAAGGACCTCTAAACCTCCCCTCACCCTTACCCAGCATGTGCTAAGGGGCAGGCACCATATTTGAGTACAGAGCAGTGGCACCGCTATGCTGGATCTCTCCTGTTAGCTTGGAAGAATTTAGGATTGAGAAATATCTGACTCTGTTCAGTGTTGCTGTAACAGAGTAACACACGGCTGGGTATTTTATAAAGGAAAGAGATGTTGTTGAGGGTCACAATTCTGATGGCCAGAAGACCCAAAAAACACAATGCCAGCATTTGACACCCAAGGGTCTGTCACATCTTAGGGAGAAGAAAGGGAACTGAGCATGTTTAGAAGTTTTCTGTGAACCTGCAAGAGACTGGGGTGGGTTGGGAGCTAGCTCTTTTCTGACATCCCACTCTCGCAAGAGGTAACGCACTTCAGGAGGCAGCATTCCTTCATTTGTGAAGGTGGGGCCTCAAGGCTCAGTGATTTTCCACTCTTCCTGTTCAGGGCCCCTTTACTTCACCACTACTGTGCTGAGGCCCAAGTGTCCAGCACGTGGGCATGGAGAGTGCACACTCAAAGCAACTCGAGGCCATACACATGAGTGAAATAAATCAAAGTCCCATTCGTAAATATTGTATTGTCTCCCTAGTGTAAAAAAAAAAAAAAGCTGAAAGAGTATTAAGATCCAAAATGTACAATAGATATTGTGATAATGAAAGGGAAAGAAAATGCTCAAAAGGAAAATCACATCTTTTTTTTCTCCATTGAAAAACTGAGGAACAAAACTCAGCAAGATCAAGAAGACCTGCTAGCATTTCAAACCCCTGGCTGGCGGAACACACGAGCCCATGCATAGTACATGCCTTTGTAAGAGGACAGAGTTCTTTATTTGTTGCTTTATTCCATCAGTTATTAATATGCCCACCCATATGGACAAAGCGGCAGCTCTCTGCCTGACCAGGTCTGGCCCCAGCCACCTGTTGGTACCCAGGACTGTGTGCTTGCTGTGCTTGCAAAAGGGCAATGCCATGCTATGTGACAATGAATACTACAGGCTTTCAGAATGAAATTTAATACTCCCACAAAAGTATCTGAAGTGTAGTTCCAAGAAAATCATAAGCAATAATAAAGAAATGTCATATTCAGCCTTTATTTATTATTAGTCCCCTTGAGTTTTATTTTTGGTCTTAAATATTAGGCTGAACTATATAAAGTGGTTGGCTTTGAAGGTCAAAATGGTCAAAGAGTGGCAATATCAAATGCTTCATCCAGAAAACAATCTCCAGTGGTCTAGCTTAATAGGAACCTCTCTGGGCAGACTCCTCCCAGGCACAGGAAGAAACGCCGGGCCCCAGCTCTGCATTGACCCACAGCTGACAGTGGAGAGCTCCTGTCTTGGTTACCTCTCTCTCCTGGCTGAGACAAAGTACTTGACACCCAAAACTAACAAAGGAAAGGTTCCTTTAGCTCACAGTTTGTGGAGGTTTCAGTCTGTAATCAGCTGGCTCTGAGGCAGGGTGGCACATGGCACAGAGGCAATAATTCAAGGCAGCAAAAGCAGCAAGAGCAAAAGGGCCAGGGGGAGCGGGGGTGGCACAGGGAGAAGAAGTGTCTTCTCCCTTATATTTTTTTAATGTTTTTAAAAAAACAAAACAGAAAAAAGAATAGAAATGATACTGAATTTCAAAAAAAAATAGTAGGAAATTAACACTAGTTAATATATTGCATATTGTTATCTTAGAAGTTGTTGTTCAGGTTACAAAATTTAGGCATGAAAAAAATCAACTAATCAAACAATGAAAGCACAAACTGTTCTTTTTGATGAACTAACAGAGATTAGTAGTATATTTATCTATCTTGTATACATATACATACATACATATATATGTCTACCTATATACATATAATCTTTTCCCTCTTTTCTCCTTTCCCCTATCCCAGTTGTTCTGTCTTTTGTGCACTTTCTTTCCCTTTCATTATCACACTACCTATTGTACACTTTGAATCTTATTACTCTCTCAGTTTTTTTTATACTAGGGAGACAATATGATATTTACAAATATTACATCAGAGAGTGAGAGGAAAAGGGGAATCCGGAGCATCTTTGGGGAAGAGTGCCGTGGAACCAAGCAAGGGCAGAGATCAAGAGCTCCGGTTCGGACAGGTGGCATATGTTAGTCCAGAGATCAGATAAGGGCTGGGCATCACGCAGGTGGAAGTAGAGGTCACGTAGGAAGAGGTGCAAGGAGAGAAGGAGCCCGGGGATTATACCCGGCTGACCCCAACGTTTGGAGGTGGAGAAACCAGGGACATCCAGCCAAGGAGAGGGGTGCAGCAAAACAATCTGGGACCCAGAGCCACCTGTGGCTGATTTCCCTGTCTTGCTTGAGTGGGGCCTCAGCACACGGCCTCAAGGGCCTGCCGCATGCAAGTTCAGGACGAATGCTGGACACGTGCTCCTGCCCTCCCTCGGAGCGTGGGCTCCATCCAGGAGTGTGCCATGTAGGACAGGCACAGGAGGAGAGGGTGAAACAGGTGCGCTGTGTGAGGTGAGGCTGTGCATGAATAAGGGCAGTGGGGAGGAGCCCAGGCCAGAAAGCCCTGCATGTGTGTGACTGACGTGAGGTCTTGGCACCCCTCTCCCAGCATGGACACTCTTCCCTGACTGAGGTCACAAGACCCAGGCCTGAGATGACATTCCTGCTCTCGGGAGCTGATTTATGGGCACTATGGGTAATTAATACATAACACCACAGCTTTAAGTTCTAGGAAGCAAATGCAGCACAGAAATGCAGAAAGGGGCTATGTGAGCCCCTAGAAGGCGCATGGTCCAGCACATCTGGAGGGAGGAGCTGGTCCCCAGTAGGACTGGGGACTCAGACACCGCAGAATAATGGAAGCAGTGGTGCAAACTGAGCCAAGGTATGCAATAGGGGCCAAGCAAGTTAGAAATAGTTTACATGCTAGCGTTTTCTTCTATGCAGAAGGCAGTGTCAGTATTCAGAAGTGTTGAGCAGGGTAAGCCATAATGTGTTTTAACTCTAAGGGCTGTTTCTGGCTGCTGGGGAGGGGACACCTGCAGAGGAGCAGCACGGGGCACAAGGCCTTGGGGAGGTGAGGACTGGCTACACTTTGAGGACCAAACCACCTGGGCTCAGCCGGCCCATGTCTGACCACCCCATGGCTGCTGGCTGTTTTGCTAGCAGAGCTCCGCGTGTCTGCAGTTACTGCTCCTCCCCAGGCTGGGCTGAGCCCAGGCCCACGTGAGCCCAGCTGTCCTCTCGGTCCTAAGCCTGCTTCTCCCTGGAGGTGGAGCACAGGGCCTTGCTAATTGAGTGAATACAGAGAGTGAGAGAAGAGGGGGTGGAGACGATGCCAAGGTTTCCAGACAGAGCAACCAGGAGCTGCTCTGCCGAGCTGAGGCGGCCACCTGTGTCCAGCCTTGGAGTGAAAGCTGCACTTGAGGGTGGCCTTGGTGACTATGGGTGTCGCGGGGCTCTGCCCTCCCTGCTAGCCCTATGCTCTGCTGTCTGATTCAGACTGGGCCTCAGGAGAGTGGGTGACAGTTGCTCTTCCATATCGGTTTAGAGGGTGAGGGTCCTCCTACAGCCATTCCAAATGCTTTTGCTGTCCTGTTTTCTCCTGCTGTTTCTGCCCCAGCGGGTCCCCTTTGTAGCATCCTTCCTTCTCACCATGTCTGAGGAGGTGACTGAGCTCATGCTGCTGATGTCAGCAGAGGAGAACATTTTCCTTCTGAATTTAAGCTCTTTTGCAGACAGTGTTTGATCAAGCACCTGAGATCATCTCAGGAGTTTACCACGCAATTGGTTCTGAGCTGAATTTAAAATATTGTCCTTGCCTTGTTAGCTGTTTAATCTCAGCTGGGTTGTCTAATCTCTCTGAGTCTTGTTTCCCCATTTGTCAAGGGACTCACCTCAAAAGCAGCAGGGGTCGCTCCGAAGGCAGTCATGGCTGGTGTTTTCATAGTTCAGTTTTGCAGAGTAAACAAAAAATGCCGCAAGGTGTCCAGTGCATAGTCCCCCTATCTGTGCAGGCTCGTCCCGCTCTGTGGCCCAGGAGCTGGCTGTTCTGCTTCTGTCACTCCTTCTACCCTTACCGTCCCAGAGCGGGGCTGGGAGATGGGCTCTCCCCCAGGTGCCAGCTCACCTGCTGCTCTGTGCTTCCAGCAGATGCTCAGTTAGTGAATTTGTGAGACAAAAATAGCCTTCACTGCTTTGTTAAGGTGGTTGTCAAATAAAGTCAGTGACTCACAAAACATCTGTAAAGTGGGAGAATAGCATTTCTCTCAAAGGGTGGTATGTAAGTGCTCAATATAAAGAGAGAGGGGAAAGGAAAATACAGTGTGCTCTTATATTTTAAGATGTAAGGTAAGAGCATATTGATAACTTCTACTTAGTGGACAACTGAGTGGACACTGCTCATTTCCCCAGAAGCCAAGAAGAGCAAGTTAGCAGAGGAGGCTGATGAGATCACGTTCTTTGCTCACGGTAATAAGATTCAAAAAGCTGAACTTGGGATTTGGGTCCCCCTGAGATTCCCTAGTCCCTCCGGTTGCTCTTTCTAGTTTTCTGTGTGGTCACTCAAAAGGCTGCTGGGGGCCCAACGGGGGAGAGGGTCAGGCCTGAGAAACTTGGGCAAGGCTTAGGATGGT
Source organism: Cuniculus paca (assembly GCA_004365215.1). Taxonomy (NCBI): domain Eukaryota; kingdom Metazoa; phylum Chordata; class Mammalia; order Rodentia; family Cuniculidae; genus Cuniculus; species Cuniculus paca. Next base: position 39,150 of record RJWT010001201.1, on the reverse strand, counting down.
GCTGGGCAGGGGGTGGGAGGAGAGCACAGGCTGCCGTGGGTTAGGGCTTGGAGCTGGAGTAATGGGTAACGATGAGCAAGGGACAGAAGGCTGGAGGGACCCGAACACTGATCGAGCAACAGGCAGGTGAGTGGGAGCTGGGTGGGTGGGGCATAGAGAGAACACAGCTCGGTTAAGACTGCACACCCTCCCCTCCACGATGCTGCTGCACACTGAAGGGGGTATCTGGAGGAAAGACAGACAGCCTGGTTTAGATGACTGAATTAGCAGTGTCTGTGGAGCCTCCCAGTGGACCTGGCCAACATCAGCTGGAGAGGAAGCGTGAAGCTCAGCAGAGAAGCAGGACAGGAGGTGGTTGGGGGTCAGGAACAGACCTGGAGCCACTGTCCTGAGCTCTGTGTCAGCCTGAACCCCAGAGGGATGGCCAAGTCCTCCGTGTGAAAAGTAGGGGTCTTGCATGGGCTGAGTGAGACCATTCATGCAGGGCCCCTTGGGCCAGTGTCTGGCTCATGAAGCACGGTCTTAATAAAAGGAAGTTAGAGTTGCGTATAAGTGAAAGCTGAACTTGGGAAATGAAGTCAGACACGCGATCTCTTTCTCTCTTTCATCTCTTTGGATACAGTGGATGTAATGTCAGCCCTAAAATGTCCCTGTCTTGGTTACTTTTTCTTCGTTGCTGAGACAAACACCTGACACCCAAAATTAGGGAAGAAAAAGTTTATTTAGCTTACAGTTTCAGGAGATTTCAGTCCATAATCAGCTGGCTCCAAGGCAGGGTGGCACGGCACTGGGGCAACACTTCAAGGCAGCAGCCAGAGCAAATGAGCAAACAAGCTTCTTCTCTACCCTTAAATTATACACAGGCCACTCCCCCAAAACTTTCAGGGTAGGTGTAGCACTCACAAAATGTCCTTGCCCTCCTTTGCACAGGATGAGGATATTTACAAAGTAAGACCCCTGGCTCCCTGCTAAGTCTCTCAGTTAAACTTCTAAACTGCTCAAGTTGACACAATGTATTAACCATAAGATTCCCCCACCAGGGTTTTCTGATTTTCGCCAAGTGCTGTGTTTGGGTCTCTGTAGACTTTGCCTGGCGTCCGTGTGAAGGAGGGAGCATGAGCCTGCTATAGGATGAGCCCGGAAAATGTGCTTTTCTCATTGCTGGAGGGACCATAAAATGTGTACTTCAAACTGGAACAGGCTAGTAGATCAAAGAGGAGAGTGCATTACTGTAAGTGACACAGGGAGTGGCCCTGAACGTGTGGCTACCCCTTCATCACTCATGGTGACAGAAAGACATCAGGGAGGAGGGTGCTGCTCTGGGAGACACCTTTGCCCTGTGGGCAGCTCGTATCAAGGGTCCAGCCTCCCTCCCTCCCACCTGAGTCACTGAGGCCATGAGAAGAAGGTGCCCAGCCCACCCGTTCCAAAGCCGGGTCTTCTCGCCGCTTTCTGAGTCTCCATCCCCTGCTAGCTGTTTCTTACAGTTCCAGCTCATATAACAAACATCTTCTCAGACTCCAACGCTTGCCAGCCAGAGGCAGTGCCTCCTCCCAGGATAGTTGCTGTCTTTCCTGCCTGGCTCTTACCAAATGACTGGCAGATTGTCTCTCCGCTCCCTTGCAGACAGGTGCTGGATCTGCTCTGCTCCCACTGTGGTTTTAATTGGCTCATAATGATTGCAGCACACGCTCATGGAGTCCGATGTGGGACTTGGATGCGTATTTACACTGTATGATGATCACATCAGGGTGAGCAGCCCACCATGGCTCGCACGTGTATTGTCCCCTCGTGAGGACAGCATTCTAAGTCCTTTCCTCTAGACTTCCTGTGCATGGAGCCCGGCACTCGTTCCTCCCCCATGTGGTCTCACCTCTGTATTCCACAACTGGGACAGTGCATGGGACACAGCAGCCACTCCACAAACAGGAATTTGTGTCGTGAATAAGGTAGGCAAAGCTCCACAGTGACCCTTTGGGTATCCCCTACCTGAAAGACTCTTCGAATCTGTAAAGAGATCCTGATTTAGAAATTTCATTTCTAAGTGAAATGAAGACTTCAGTGGCCTATCAAAGAAATGTGTTTGTTTCTATCACAATGGCCTATTGGGTGCCCCTGAAATACCCAGCCTTCCCCATTGCTGCCCACCCAGCCGACTTTTCATGTACCCCTGCCTCTGGGTGGCCCTTGCCAAGTCCCTCGGCAATAGGTCAGGCATGTGTCCTCTCTCCCAAAACTGCCTTTGCCCATTTCTGTGTTGGTCTGCCTCTACTACCTGGATATGCTTGGAGTCAGGGATACACCTGGCCCGGAAGCTCCGCTCCTCCATGGAAATGTGGAGGACAGGGTAGCTCGCATACCGATGCTGTCTGCCAGGGACACAGAAAGCGGCTCCCAGAGAAAGCTTGTGACTCTTCAGGGGGTGCTTTGGGCTGGTATCAGTTGCAGATGCCAGACCCTAATAGTGGAGGAGATTTACTCCAAATAAAAAAGGAGTTAGCATTCTACAAACATTTTCTGTCTCAGACACGCAGAATAATCTTGATGCAGGGCGTTGGTTTACCGAATGTTTAGTATTAACGCACGTTCACCACAATGTGTTTGAACGTGACTCTACCTAGGAGAACTATTGTGGAGGAAGGTAATCAAATCACTCGTGAACTCAATATGGCTTTCCTATGGATTATTTGGATGTGGCTCTAATAAAAATGCTTGCCTTTTTCCCCCTCCAGCAAATCATTGCTGTGTGTAGCCATGAAATGTCGCACTCCTACTTTATAGTGGATTTGAATTACTTGGATTATTTTGTGGGACAGTGGCTCCCGGAAGCACAATGAATCAAATCATTAATTGCTGCTCGAGTGTGTGCGATTCATCGGCAAACATTAAACTGCACTCAGGAGCTCGTTTGGTGATGATCGATTCTGAGCCTGTCCCTCGGGACCTTCTTCAGATGGAAGCTTCCGGCGGGGGGGCACTGCCACTTGCTTCTTTGCTCCTGAAAGTGACATGCGCTGTGTGACAAGGACCTGGTGCTGTATGTTTTTGGTCTTGTTGAAATAGTCTCTTTCGGGGCTGGGGATCTAGCTCAGTGGCCTAAGTGCCTGCCTGGCAAGCACAAGGTCGTGAGTTTAATCCCCAGTGCCGCAAAAAGAAAGAGTCTCTTTCCTATACCTCTCAGTAAGCTGAGCCCAGACCCTCTGCACCTTGCCCTGAATTCCACAGCTGCACCATGGATATCTTCCCATCAACAATAAAGGAAATGAGCTTTCTACCATACTGATGGGGTCACAGACTTCCCCTTTCAGATGAGGCTCCAGGCTTTCCCATCACTCCGTAAGGTAAGTGAAAGAAGCCTACCTAGATGGAGTCCCACTTGGTCTGGCTTTCCCTACCCTTCTCTCTCTATTTCTAGCTGCTTGCCACACCACAGCCTTCCCCACTCAGGCCTACACTGCTTGCCTTCTGCTCTCCACTCTGTGTTTTGGAGTTGCGTAGTCTCCAGACCCCTTCTGCTCTTCAAGCAATGGACTTTGAAGCCCAGCAGGCAGTTCCAGACTGCTGCTGGGTATGGGTGTCATTCCCTGGGTGACGCGCTGGTTCCGGGATGAAGGGGAGCAGTTGAGACTGCAGCAGACAGGAGGAGGCACCACAGCCTCTGTGGTGGGGTGCCTTGGCTCAGGAAGGTAGCCCAGGGCCAGGTCCTTAGTCACTCAGGGGACAGGAAATGCACAGTCCAGGTGAAACCTCCAAATTTTAAATGCTGAAGCAGAAACCAAGTTGCTTTCACGTGGTTTAACTTTCCAGATATATTTTCATATATTCTGGTGCTAAATACAATCATCATGCAGGTTAGATGTAGGCCTCTGGTGTGGCTGGCTACAGACAGGAGCGGAAGAGCTGACATCAGTTGGCCAGTTTGCGGTAATGACCCCTCCACTGCAGTCCTGGCTTGGGGGTGGACCTGAAGTACGCAGACAAGGAGTATGGCAGAAGTGGGTGGCAACTCCCAGATCCAGGTCTCTCCCTCCTCTCTGGCACACATTCAGCTCATGACACTTCCAGATGCCCTGGCACTTGGGTGTAACCGCAGACCAGCGGCCAGGTGGAAGAGAACTGTGGCACTTTGAGCTCTGGTCTGTGAGAATCTCTCCATTCGCCCTCCTAGCCTGCCCAGAGAGGATGGCCTGAGCGTAATCTCAGGAGACAGCGGAGGATCTGTGGGCACAGGCCCTGGAGCCAGAGTGAGGAAACCCTGTCCTCCAACTCATGCCCCATAACCCTTCCAGCGGCACACAGGCGAGAAACAAACTGATTCTGTGTGAGCCACTGGCGTGTTAGACGCGTGTAGCAGCTCATGTTTATGTGACTAATGTGTAAAGTCTGGCTTCCCACCATGGTTGGTGACTATCCCCAGAGAGAGCCCAATCCTGCGTAAGGGGGGCTGCCAGCAGCCGAGGGTCTGAAGCTGCCTCAGCTCCCCATGCGCAGCTCAAACACACATAGTGCTCGGACCCACAGCTCCTTGCTCTTGGCCGTGAGTGGCAGCATCTGACAGGCCAAGGGGCCAAGAGCGTGCACTCTGGAGCAAACACACCTACTTGTCCTGTTTGATGCTGGATTCTGTTTTGGCCCCAGGGAACCACTTAGGGAAAACAGTGCCCATTCCTGGGCTCCAGCTCTGCTCTGTCTTCTGGTCAAGCTCCCAGATGACCCCCAAGTCAGTGCGTGAGCTATCACCTAAGCCACACTTCTAATTGCTCCACAGGCTCTGAGTTTGCCTAATCACTTTGCTCTGACACTGGCTAGGACCCCGACCTTGACAGCCACCTTGAGCCCAGCTCCCGGACTTACCCCCACCCCTCCAATAGGTGACCTTGGCTGGCTCTGGAGGCTTGAGCTCTGGAGACTCGCTGCAGTGAAGAGGGGCCCCCACCCACAGTGAACGCACATTTGCTCCCCCTCTTCTTCTCACAGGCTCAGCCTCTGCCACGGGGCCCTGGATGGTGAAGCCCAGACCCCAGGGTGTATTTGCTATTTCTGACCCTAGGTGGGTAGGTGCCTTTCTGAGGGACTGAGTCTCAGATAGAGATGCTGTCGGCTTAAGGGAGAATGCTTTTTGCCTGGCATGTGCAGGCCTTCTTCTACCCCCACATTGCCAAGTGATGTGGAGATGGGCCATCCTCAGACCCGGGTCCACCAGAGGTTAACCACTTTTGAGTGAGGGTTATTAGCACAAGATGTGCAATCTTAGGGCCTAGCATTCGGAAACTAAAACACGTATCTAAAATTAATCTGCATAAGAATTTCATGGTGATTATTGAGAATCTGTAAGTTTTAAATATTACTGAAATAATTCAAGCAAAATTTATCCAATAAACAAAGCCATTCTTTTATTAAAGCTTAATTTCTTTTTATGAATAATTGAAAGAGCAAGATGTACAACCATGAGTGATTTGGGGTGCATTCTGCATTCTTGTCTGTCAAGGGATCCCTCCTTCACAGACATCTGCCCCCATGGGATGGGATGGGATGGGGAGGGATATGGAGGAATGGGGGCTGAGGTGGGAGTGTGCTTTTGCAAGTGCCCTTTATTGTCCTGTGAGATCACGGCATAACCTATCCTATGTGGAGTGGGTAGTTCTCGTATTGTCACTATTTGCTCTGCTCTTTCTCTATGTTGAGCACACTATCCAATCATTCTTGTGTCCACTGCTGACCAGCCTTTCTCCACTCCCAGAGGCCTCCTGGAAAGGAAGTGGAGAGGCTGCACAGGAAGGTGTGGTACCCAGTGTTTATCCCCCAGGAAAATAATGCCTGTGAACTGCAAGATTTAAAGCATCCTTCTCAGGAGAGAACACTCTCATTTGGATACTGGGAGGGAAGGGTGACTATAAGTAACAATACTGCATTATATAATTCAAAATAGAGAACTCTGAATGTTCTTATCACAAAGAAATGAAAAATGTTCACTCATAGGTTGATGAATGACCTGAATATCTTGACTTGGTCAATACACAAAGTATAAATGTATCAAAACCTCATGCTGTACCCTCTTATAGATGAATGTCTCTCAAAAATGAATAAAAGGGAGAGAGGAAAGGGAAAGAAGAAAAATGAATAAGGTACAATTTTTAAAAGGGAGAAAAGAAAGGGAGTGAAGGAGAATTAGTGAGAGACAGATGCGGTGCATCTTCTGCAGGGTTAATGGAAGAGGTGGGCAGAGATGCCTTTCTCTCCAATAGGGCTAAGGAGCCACCCAGCATCACAGCCAATGGGCAGTGGCTCCACCCATTTCTCCAAGTGCAGCTTGGGCCAGTTTTCCAATTTCTGCTTTGGAGACACAGCCACCTAGGGGTGGGAAGAGATTCTCTAGTTTGTGCAGTAGAAATCCCAGCACTTCGTACAATGATGGAGTCTTCATGTTTGCTCTTTGCCAAAGCTGTGTGCCAATAAAAACATCAAATTTTAAGCTTTCAAAGTCTCCCTGCAAAGGCCAACAGGATGAGGACACATTGTCACACAAGTGGTCACATCAAGACATCCTGCTTGTGTTGCCTGACCACACTGCCTTTCTGGTCTTGGTGCACATCTGCAAAAGTCAATAGCAGCTTCCCTCAACTCCTCCCTACTTCCTGACAAACAAGGAACCAGACTATTCCAAACAATCTTTTTTCTGAAAATTACCTTCAAAATTTTTTGTAAATTGTGTTTGACTTCAAAGAAAATATTAGAATCTTCTAGAAGTGAAGCATTTTGTTTGTGAGCAACGGTAAATTGGTAGTGTGTTTGCAGTGTGTGGCCACATTTCCTGTGAGTGGTCCCTACCAGAGCTTCATAATCACACCCCTAGGCATCCTGTCTTCTCATCGGGCCCTTAGAGACCTTCTATTGCTTCACAGGAGATATGAAGAATAAACAAAGCTAGGTCTGGACATGTGCCACCTCACTGCCGAGCAAAATATTTGGTCGAAAATGTTATTGTGAAAAAAAAATTTTATTATGAAAAATTGCACATGAATTCAAAAGTAGAATCTATGAGCCCTCGAGTATTTCCACATGGAAAAATGTAGCAAACCTCATTTCATTCACAGCCACTCACTGACACTGCTACTTTTTTTTCTTATCCTACTTATTCTAGCAAAAAAGAGTTCTGGCTGTAAGTAGATGCAACCCTTAAAAGCCTTCACTGACAGTTTAATTAAAGGGGCTCCTTCTGCTTATGGGGAGGATTGTAAGAGTCGCTAGGGCTGGGAGGAGGACTGGCAATCACACAGGACAGACCCCTGGGAGGAGCTGGAGGTACAGTGGGCTGCCAGTCCCAACCTCACTCTCAGACCCATGCCCAAGTCTGTCCATAGACAGACACCCTATTTCACCCCTCCTCTGACCCAGACAGACATTGTTAGTCAACTGCGGTATCCTTTGTTTCTGAGCTAGAATTTGGATTTAGAAACTTTTCAATTTAATAATAAAAGTGAAATGCACTTGCCTTTCCTATATGATGGGTAACAGGAGATGCTATACTGGCTGCAGGCTAGTATGGACAGAGGTTTTTTTGTTTTTGTTTTTAATCAGGGTATCAGCACCTACAGGTGAGAGAGACCATGGCACCATGAGCTCCAGAATCACCTTCCTAGTTTTCAGGCTGGTTGTGCTGATAGGGAAGGGTAGACTTCTGTCTCCAAGAGGGTCTGCTGCTCACTGAACCCCATCAGCAGTAGGCACCACGTCCATGTTATATTATCCCCTGAGCAGCCTCCAGAGGCAGCATCCTCCTTATGATTTCACAGATGAGGACTGGGCTCTGCAGATTCCACAGCAGGTAGTGAGGGACCCCACTGTGATGAAAAGTTTGTGTGTGCCACAGGAACCAAACATATTGCATCACAGAAGGCTGCTTGGCCGGAGAGATAGGGTTTCCAAGTGACAGTCTGTTCCTGCTTCGAGGGAGGGCAGTAATTTTATTCTGGGTGGGATCAGGGTTGTTGATACAGAGACAGAGAAACGACCAGATCTTGAGCTTCTGAGTCCAGCAGTTTTTCTAAACACTGAGTGTACTCACAAAAGGCAAAGTGTGTTAATTCTACAAATACTGACAACATCATGTTGATGCCTGAGGCATCCCTCACTTAGTCTGCCCTGTGAGGAAGATCCCAGGAGTGGTGGACAACTCCTCCCTGGGTCAACTCTTTCTAGACCACGAGAATATGGGGCGGAGGCTCTGGAAAGAATATTTAGCTCGTCCGGCAAGAAGGGAAGGCTCAAAGTGGAATCTCTTCCTCTCTAGTGGGCTGAGTCAAGACAGTTGTCTTATTTTCTTTAAAACACATGCATATGTGTAACCCCCAAACACAACAGAACAAAAGAAGCCCTTGTGACTCCATTAGGTTTCATTCCTCTGTCAGGGCTGGTTTGCATATCTGGCTAACACAATCTAAAAGGTTTTTTACAGCTCCAGGAGTGCTAATAGGCACAACTCACTTTTGTACCTGACTGAATGAGAGATTTATGAAATTTTGAGAACATAAAGTAGGCCAGGTTGCTGGCCGTCTTCGACATTACCTCTCCAAAATTAATGTATGGCAATTATTTTTTGAGAATTGCTATTTCTGCTTTATCTGCATACATAATAGTGGTGCCAGCAGTGAGAGGAAGAGGCAGAAACAGGAAGAGGCAGAAACGCAGTCATTTCTGTAAGAAAACTCACTGGAAGCTGGAGGTGAATCTGTACCCAGGACCTGGACAGAGCTGGTCAACATGTGGGACTTTGGCGTCATCTAGGCTGGCCTTGCTGCCTTACAGCATTGACCTCTCGGTGAAGCAGTATCCAGTGACAGCAAGTACCAACACACACAGAGTACAGTCACAGGTGGTCCTGACACACACATCCTGAACCCGGACACCAAAGGGGCTCTGGGATTGAGTCCATACTCCAAAGCAGCAAGATGGTAATTCAATTAACTTTCTATGCATACATTTAACCTTTTACTGCACCTGGCCATTGCCTTCGTTCTTTTGTTCACAACAATGAGGAGAGGGTGAAGCTCAGGAAAAGGATCCATAAAAGTTGTTTTTCTCCAGGGAGGAACCACTGAGCTCTTGGTTTGCACAGCATGAGGGACTAATCCAAGCACAGGCAGGTAGTCCTTGGGAGTGAGACTGATACAGGGGAAATGAAACTCCCAACCCACTATGTCTGGTATGAGTTCGTGTTCTCTAAAATCGAAGAATGAATTTTAGGAACAACGGAGGTTAAGAGCAAAATATATTTATTGGGAGAAAGAAAGCTTCTGTCAGAGGGACAGAAGGGGTCCCGAGTGGGTTGCCAAAGACTCTGTCACTTTAGGGACTTTTTATAGAGTAGACGGGTCCAAGGTGGGGAAGAATGGGAATTCCTAAGGTGGGCATAAGGTGGGACAGAACTATGGTTAACCAATAAGGTTAATTGCTCAGGTAAAATTGATTAAGTCCAGGACAAATGGGGATATGAGTCACGTAGCCAGCAAGCATGTTTAAGGAACAGTGACTCTTCCCTAGGGGGTCGAGACAGGTGACTCTGGCTTCCTTAGGGAGCTAAGGACCTATTTAGAATATCAGTCCTCAGGAAGTGAGTGCATTTGTTTGATCTGTTGTCCCAGGATCGTCCCAAAGCAGGAGGTGTTTCTCTCCTTTACATTTGCAAGGTATCTAGGTTTTTGTATTGGCTCCATGGAGGACCTGTCCCTGTCTGACTGCCTATAATAATTCTAACTATCTCAGCTTCCTGTAACAAGACCACTGAGACAATGACAGGTGACTGGCTCATAGGCGGGACAGCTGTAGCCGTAGCAACAGTGGGCAAAGGGTTAGTTGGAATTTACAACCTACATCAAAATCTATCTGTTAAAAAGTACTGGGCAACCCACTAAGGACCCCTTCTGTCTCTCTCTCAGATAGAAACTTTCTTTCTCTCAATAAATATATCCTGCTCATAGCCTCCATTGTTCCTAAAATTCATTCTTCAATTTTAGAAAACACGAACTCGTGCTAAAAATCTAGTAGATTGGGAGTTTCATTCCCTTATATCATTTGGAGGTCTTCCACCGAGATCGTTGGATGGAGGTAAGAGTTGGTTTTTGTTTCATAGATTCTGGACTGGGACTCGTTTAGGTAACAAATAATTTTTATGCTTCAAATTTTGCTTTGTCTCTGTCAGTTGCTTATAATTATTTGTGATAATTGCTTGTGATCTGCTTTTGCCCATTGTTTTTAATTGCCTTGTCTCTTACAGAGTTTTGTTAAAATAGGGATAAATCTAAGCTAAAACATACGAAGGTTATGATAATTCTTTAATGGGACATTATTATTTTTTTTTCTTGTACATGTTGCATTTAAATTAGTGGCTAAATTTATTGGTACTCCTTGCTTGATGATATTTAGACAGTAGCGCTAGAGGGAACTGTTAGTAGAATAATTCTTAAATGAAATCTAGCCCAGACTTAGAAAACATACATACCAACAATAAAATCAGGACTCCTTCCACCATTTAAATAGCATTAGGCTGGTGGCCGGTCTCTAAGACTTGGAGGCGAGGTTTCACTGAGACAGACTGGTTCTGATCCTCCCCTACACTCTAGAGGAAATGTCAAGCCTGTTCTGCTTCAGTTTCCATTCTTTGACTCTACTTCTAATCATCTCCCTCACTTTGTACTTTCCTTATAGAGGCATGTAAAATCAGAAAGAGGAAATATACATGCCTACAATAAAACCAGGACTCCTTCCACCATTTAAATGGCATTAGGCTGGTGGCCAGTCTCTAAGACTTGGAGGAGAAGTTTCATTGAGACAGACTGGCTCTGATCCTCCTCTACACTCTAGAGGAAATGTCAAGCCTGTTTGCTTCAGTTTCTATTCTTTGGCTTTACTTCTAATCATTTCCTTCACTTTGTACTTTCCTTGTAGAGGCATGTAAAATCAGAAAGGACTCTAGACTGTTCCTACCTTTTCCTCCAAAGTTAAGCCCATAGAAAGTGAGTGTTTGCTAATGCCAAACACAGGGAAGTGATCCTAGATGAGGGACACATGCCCTCTCTCTGGGTCAGATGAGGCATCAGAATTTTGCCAGTCCAGGAGAACACACATAAAAGCCGTGTCCCGGCTTAGTGTTCTGGGCAGTCTGTTGTGGAGATTGACTTGCGATACAGTGGAAAGAACCTCCAGAAGGAGCTATTTCCAAAAGCAGCACACTTATGGGACCTAAACACATTTAGAATAGGGCAGTTCTCCAACCTATCAAGTTGTTGACTTTAAAACTTTTATTATAAATTTATAGAGCACTAGCTAACAATCTTGCTCAGGCTTTTAACTATGCCTTATAGAACTTTGACAAATGGTGGTCACTCTGCCAGCTAATAATTGCTCTTAGAGCAGCTGCCACCCTTCAAAGCAGAGGACAGGCTTCCCCAGCATCTATTTGGTGAATCCCCATTGAAGCCAGTGGCCAATGGAATCAATGGAATGTTGACCAGACAGACAGCTGGATTCCTTTCTGGAGACCGCACCTTTGGTTATCTGGGTCAATAGAAGCTGAGAACTGCTGAGAATGCTGGCCAGGGTGACTCTGGTCCCTCAAAAGGTTCTTCAGTAGACATAGGCTCATGACCACAGAAAATTTCCACTTATCTATCAAACTTAATTCTCTGCTAGTAGACTAGGAATTCTCCCTAAGCTTTTCATTTTAGATTACTTAGACTACCCCTCCCTTCAGAGATTAGGCTGAGGCAGCTTGTAACAGCTATTTACAGCAGCTAGTAGGGGAATGATTTACATTTGTGCCTTACATATGTTAATTAAGAGTAAATAGTCTTTTCTGTGCCTAGAAGAGTGATATGCCTTTACTAACATAAAATGTGATTCCTAGATGATAATAAGTGTAACCTACAAGCTTCAAAGATACAGAAATTTAAGTAAGCATAGCCATGTCCTGCTGCTAGGAAGGATTGCCCAGGTGATTAGATGGGTAACACAATTCTCTTGGAAGCTTCTTTGCTCTAGGGCCTAGGGCTAGAATTTGTTACTTTATCTATCTCCACAGGTGATCTTCACAGCACAGCCAGAGAAATCCTCTAATTACTTACTCATCTTTTTACATATGCCCTCTTCCAGTAAACAAAAGCAGTAGTTCATTATGCATCCTTTTTAAAATAAATGTCATATGGAAACAAAGTTCACAAGTTATCGGGGAAGATAAAATTTCGTGCCAGTTCAAGGGTGGATAGGTTGGTTGAATTCATCTTCAACTTTCCAGATGGCATCCACCTGCCCTGGAGCTGGGTCAACCTAAGGGATGCCTTGAGGGTATTATCAGATAGGAATAACAAGGGACACTTTTATCTCCTGTTTTTGCATAGTTTGATAGCACAACTCTTGCACTACAGGATTAAAGGACAGCTCAGCAAAAGTTCCTAAGTTCAAGTCCTGGTACAAAAAAGTGTTTCATAGCCTTACATGTTGCTTTTTACCTAACAGACATGGGTAACTTAATGCCAAAGCCCCTTACTCCTTTGGAATACATTCTTACTACTAGAGGCATACTGTAAAAAAGAGGGAAAATGGTCAGAATTGTCTTATGCTCAGACTTTCTTTGCATTGAGAAATACTCTTTATTTATATTCTAAATGTAAGTGTGAGCCACAGGAGGACTCAGCACCTCAGGCCCTTAAGGCATTTACTACCCTGGAGCCTTAAATTGCTCCCCCCAAACCTTTGGAACCTGAGGACAAGACAGCCTTAACTAAAACTACCCCTACCATTACTGAACCTAAGGTTTCCCCTACTTGCCCTTCCAGTCTTAAGGATGAGGCTTCTAGACCAGCTGTAATCCAGACATCTACAGGGCCATACCTATCCCTAGCTGAGTTTATGCAAGCTCCTAAAGGACAGTATCCTTTACAGGAAGTACATGGACAGTCTGGGACTTCCAGAATTCATGGGTCTTTTTCTCTCAGGTATTTAAAACATATCAAGTTAGACCTCAGAAAACTTTCAGATGATCCTGACAAGTACATTGAGGTCCTTAGAGGTCTTATTCAGACTTATGAACTAGATTGGAAAGATGTAATGTTACTCTTAAATCAGACATTATCTTCTAGTGAGAGACAGGCAGCATTACAATCTGCCGTTGCATTTGGAGATGAATATCATATTGTTAATTTTAGAAAGCCAGAAGATAGGCAGCCAGGGAAACTACCAATTCCCACTGGTTCCCAGGCAGTCCCTACGCAAGGCCCTTACTGACCAGGTGATTGGATTAGGAAACACTTCTAGACATGTGTTCTTGAAGGTCTAAGAAGAGTAAGAACTAAACCATTCAATTATTTTAAGTTATCTGTTATTCAACAAGGGAAAGAGGAACACCCCTCTGCCTTCTTGGGTCATTTACAGGAGGCATTGGTAAAACACACATCCCTACATCTTGATTCAATAGAGGGACAAATTATTCTTAAAGATAAATTTATTAACCAGTCAGCTTCAGATATTAGAAAAAAGTTACAAAAGATGGCTTTTTCTTCAGATAGTTCACTTGATACTATGTTAAAAATTGCCTCCTCAGTATTTTATAACTGTGATGAAGAGGAAGCCAAAGAGAAAACAAAGAGACAGAGAAAGCAGCTGCCTTTGTTGCAACATTAAGAGAAATAGACCCTAAGTCTGACTCCTGTGCCTCCAAGAAGAGTTCCACAATGACACCTTCCTGCTATCGCTGCCACAAACCAGGCCACCTTAAGAGTGACTGCCATAGGAAGCCCCCTAGACCATCCCCTGATTGCAAAAGTGACCACTGGAGGTCAGACTGCCCTCTGAGGCCAAGGCCCCAGAGTTCAGACCCATCCTATCAGTTGGTCCAGTAGGACTGATGGGCTCCAGGGCACTCTCTGCCCTCTCCCTCTGGCCAGACTGTCATCTCCAAGGAGGAACTCCATGTAATCATGACTATAGAGGGAAAAGAAACCAGCCTATTGCTGGACACTGGTGCAAATCTCTTGGTCCTTTTCAATCTTGGCCTTCCTTGTAGTCACCATACCTCAGTGAAAGGAGTCACTGGAGAGGAGGTAACTTGCTATTTTTCTCAACCCTTGGGCTGTAACTGGGATGGTTTTCTTTTTACACATTCATTTCTGAATATGCCTTTTAGGGAGAAATATCTTATCATGTTTAAATACTATAATATATATGCACCCTGGTTAAGTACGCTGTCTTCCCCTCATGGAGACAGAAATAGATCCTAAAGTATGAGCAACTAAAGGTAAAATAGGTAGGGCAATAAGAGCTGCTCCAGTACAGATAAATCTCAGAGATTCTACTATTTCTCCTCACCAAAGACAATGTCCTTTAAGACCTAAAGTTAAGAGAGGATTACTGACACTGTAGCTGGCCTCTCTCTCCTAAATAAAAAGGTAAAAAATAATGAGACAGGTAATCCTCCAAACTTTAGATGATATTAGATCCTCCAACAGCACAGGAGGTACTTGTGCAATTGTAAAAACTGAATGTCGTGTGTATATTCCTGATTGTTTTGCTAATATCTCAATAGCTGTTCAAGATATTAGATGACATATCAAATTCTAAAATTCCCTGGACTCTATCCTTATCCTCCTCATGGGAAGCAATTACCAGCTCCTCTTGGTGGAAATCTTTTTTAACTATACTCATAATTATTCTGTTTTTTATTATTTGGACCATGCATACTTAATTGTCTCTTTGGCTTTGTCTCCTCCAGACTTAAAGCTGTATGCCCATCCAAGATGAAACTGCCCGGTGTCTATCTAGGGCCTTTAGATAGACCCTCTGTAGAATATCTCTGACTGCCGATCAGCAACTACGACCCCTTTCAGCCTGAAGAAGCCAGATCAGTCATCGCCCATTTCTCCCTAATGGCAGTTCGGGATACTCCTTCAGAGGGGGAAATGTTACAGGGAGCTGAGTTAGTTACAAACATTATAGACAGTCAGATAGGGCTAGGCCTTCAAGCAAGCAGACACAGAGGAGCAGATGTCTTGTGACCTTGAAGGAGACGGACACCTCCCACTGTAAGCCAAATCTCAAGACAAGGCAAAAACAAATACAACCACACCCTAAGTAGAAACATCAGGGATTAATATTCTAGATAAGTATGGATCACCTTGACCATCCCAATCCCCTATAGGAAGAGTCACTGATCCTTAAGAATGCTCGCTTGCTATGTGACTCACTTCCCTATTCATCCCTGATTTGGTCAATTTTACCTGAACAATTAATCTTATTGGTTGACCATAGTTCTGCCCTTCTCTTGCCCATTTGCCTTGCGAGTTCCCAGGTTTTCCCCATCTTGGACCCACCTCACCTTGTGGTTTTACTCTATAAAACTCTCTCAAAAAAAGCCAAAATTTTTGGCAACCCACTAGGGACCCCTTCTTTCTCTCTCTTGGACAGAAGCTTTCTTTCTCTCAATAAATATATCCTGCTCATAAAATAAATAAATAGTACCATTTTTTCTATGGATTTAAACAGAACCTAACATCTCATACCAAACTTAACCCATTATTCAGGATAGTATCCAAAATCTCAGTGTGTATAAACTAGAAAAATTTTGAGGCTCATGAAAAACCCCAACAGACTTCAACATTCAGATGACATAAATGATGGGAAAATATATTTTGGAAAAGACTTAAATATAGCCACTATAAAGATTACCTATCAAGTAAAGACAAACACTCTTGAAATTGTGGGAAACCACAAAGATGACTCTCCTTGACTCTCCTTTAAAAGAGGAACAATTACCTCCATTTTGTATAAACATAGCCCTATCTCCATGTATTGATATGTACAGTACTGACTAGGTTATTTCTTTGTTCCTTCAATTGGCTTTAAGCAATGCAAATTGGGCTGGCTGAGGAATTGATGTATAATCTCTAAGGCAAAGTGACAGGTCAGTGTTACTCCACCCAGTGACTGCAGGAATAGGTGGTTGAGCTGGGCAATGGAGAGCCATGCTCCACAGTATCAGCTGGAACTGAGCCTGTAGAAAGAGGCTATGACTTCCCAGGGCAAACATAACTGTGCATCAGAACTGAAGTGTCTACCCCAAATTATTAGATACTACCTCAGTTGTGTTATGTAGATTGCTTTCTCTGCATTTCTTGCCCTCTGCATATAGCAGAGGTGATCTCAGACCTCCTACCTAGCCCAGCTCACGGTAGTCATGGCAGTCACGTATTTTCTGCCATTGTCACTGTCACTCATCCCTGAGTCACTCCCTTCATGGAGAATTAATAAAACCCAGGTTGGCTTTGGATGAGGCCTTTGTTCCAGTGAATCACCATCTTGGCTGGACTTAGGACCCCTTGGCTCCCCGCAATGGTATATAAGTCTCAGTGTCTTTCTTCTCACTGTGGGTTGCACTGGAAGTGGTAGATTGGAATTAATTCACTAGAATTCCAGTGACTTCTCCTTGGGATTACAAATATAAACCTTCCTGAACTGCAACAAGGACAGGAAAATGTTCTCATTGGAATCGAAGAAGAAAAAACTCAGTAAAGAAAAAAAGGAGAAAGTGGAATTTTAGAACTGAAATGCAAGGCTACAATAGCAACAAAAATTCTACAAGTAAACAATAAAAAGCCTCCAAAAATTCTATTTAAAAATGGACGAAAAATTTGAATAGAAATTCCTTTAAAGATGTTCAGATTGCCAGTAAGCACATTAAAAAACATTCACTATCAGTAATTATTGGGGAAATGCAAATCAAAGCCACAGTAAGTCATCTTTTCACAATTTGAGGTGACTTTTATAAAAAATTAAAATTAACAGCTGTTGACAATGACATGGAAAAATTGGAACCCTTGTGCATTTCTGGGGGAACATAAAATGTGAGCCATGTGGAAAGCAGTTTGGTGGCTTAAATGTAGAGTTTTCATGTGCTTTAGCAATTCTACTACCAGCTTTATATCCAAAATAATTGAAGACTGAGAGTTGAATAAACATTTATGCATCAAAGTTCCTAGCATCATCACTCACACCCCAAAGGTTTGTTGATCCACACACAGGTAAGCAAAACATGGTACAATGAAACATTGATCAGCCTCAAAAGAGAAGAAAGCTCTGACACATGCCAGAAACTGAATGAACTTTAAGAATTTATGCTAAGAGCAATAAACTGGACACAAAAAGAGAAACAGTGTGAGTCCCTTATGGTTTGTGTCTGGATGTCCCCCCAGAGCCTCATATGGTCATGGGGGCAGGCTTCTAGAACTTGTGATTGATTTGTGGTTCAATGCTTGGACACCCACCCTAGGGTGGGTGTGTCCTACATACAATATAAAGGACAGAAAGAGTCTTCTCTCATGCTCCTCCCATTTTTACTTTTGCTATCATCTGCCACCAGGAACTTTTGCCTCTCAGCCATGCCACTCTGCCTTGGAGTCAGCTGAGTATGGACTGAAACCTCCACAAATTGTGACCAAATAAACCTTTCCTTCCTTAATTTTGAGCTTTGGGCATTTTGTCTCAGCAATGAGAGAAAAGTAACCAAGACAGATTCCATACATATGTGATCTAGAATAGTGAAATATATAGACCCAGAAAGTAAAATGACAGTTGCTAAAGAGAAGGGGAAGTCAAAAATTGGAAGTTAAACCGTTTCAATTTGGGAGAATGAAAAAGTTATGAAGATGGATGGTGGAGATAGCTATGTAATAATGGAAATGTATTTAATGTCAGTGAACTATACACTTAAAAACAGAGCAGAAAGTTTTATATTATGTACATTTTTCTATCATTTTAAAAAAGTAAAGGAACAGAAACATAAATGCCTAGGAAATATTAGCCTATCCCTGGGATACTGAGGGACAACTGAATTTGTCAAATGATAGTGTTATGGATGGCTAAGTTAAGTAGAAGAAATATTAGAGGCAGTCAGACAGTGCTGGGCCCTCACAGGAGCCAGTGCAGAAGATGGGATCCATTGCAGCCATGTGGTAGACAGACACCTCTACTGAGGGCCAGGCCTCAAGACAAAAGATGAAACCAATGCAACCACATACCTCCCCTAAGGATAAAATACAGGGATTGATATTCTACAAGGGTATCTACCACCTTGAGAAATCCAGGAAGAGTCACTCACCCAACCCCCTACAGGAAGAGCCCCTGCTCTCTTTCGTGCCTACTTACTATGTGACTTCCTTCCCCATTTGATCCTAATTTAATCAGTATTACCTGAACAATTATGCTTGTAATCTTATTGGTGACCATAGTTCTGTCCCACCTCATGCCCACCTTGTGATTTCCCACTTTTCCCCACCTTGGACCCCTCTTACCTCATGGTTTTGCTCTATAAAAATTCCTAGAAAAGGCGAAGTCCTTGGCAACCCACTTGGGACCCCTTTTGTCTCTCTCGGACAGAAGCTTTCTTTCCCCAATAAATTTATTCTGCTCTTAACCTTCATTATTCCTAGAATTCATTCTTCAATTTTAGAGAATATGAACTTCTACTGGGCATCTAGCAGGTTGGGAGTTTCTTTTGTGTATGTCAATACAAACATCACACTCTTAGGTTTTTACCTAAACAAACTGACAGTTTGTGTTCACAAAGAAAACTGTGCACAATGTTCAGGCAGCTCTACTCATAATCTCTGCAGCTAAAAATGGCTCACATACTCTCCAGCTGGAGATTGCTGAGTGGCTATAGCCTGTTCACGTGCTGGAATACCACCAACACACAGCAACATGCGGGCATAAACTGCCGACACACAGGACACCTGGAGGGGTTTGTGGAGACACGCTATTGGGAGAACAAAGCCTGCCTTAGAATGCTGCACACATGCGGTTTCACTTACACAAGGTTTTTGAGAGAACAAAGCTACAGTGACAGAGCACAGGTCAACGGTCGGCAGTACATACAAGACATGGGGTGGTGACCTGCCGTGTGTCCTGGCTGTGGTATTTCTATGAACTTAAACACATGTTAAACTTCACAAAACTACATGCTGATAAAAACCTACTGTATTTTAAGAAGGATCTTAAATTTGTTATTACTTAAAAGGTTCAATTTAATAGGTATTCAGTGGGCATGGGGTATATGGTACAACTGTGCTTTTTCAAATCAGGTTGAAGTGATGTTTTTCTCTTCCTCTAAGAAGCCTTTGTTCTGGAAGATTTTCCAGTTACAGAGAAGGAGAAAGTTTCCAGAGGCTGTGTGGGGTGGGAAGCTGGGAGGAGCTGATGTGTTCCAAGAGGGCCCTGTGCTTCTGCATTCCAGAGCAGTGTTTCTGCCCTTCCATGTACAGGTAATGAATGTATGCAGCCTGGACGCTGACCAGCACGGACAGAAGACAGACGAGCCTAGTTCAGGTGAAGGAGTACTAGTTAGGTTAAGGCTAAGCCATGTAGGACACATAGATGCCTGTCAGGCTCTCATCAGAGCCTTCTGTCCCTGCTGATGAAGGTCTACAGCAGATAGAGAGGTGACCAAATCCAATAAGCAAGACCAGACTTGGGGTTCAGCTCTGACCCTTGTAGTAACCTTATCACATGCCCTGTGACTCTCACACCCTCCCTTCTCCCTCCGACAATCAGAAGAATGGGGCCACATGCACTGATTGTTTGCAGGTTAAGGTAGATGGATAGTTTATCCAGAGCATGCCACTGAGGTCCCGGCCTGTAAGGGGGGCTCCATTAGTGGCAGCTTCCTGTGAGAATGAGATATTATTACCAATTATGAGATGTTATTCAATATTACCTTGGTGTTACTTTGTTTAATTATACTTATCATTAAGGACGTCCATGAGACTAAGTTTCTCAAATTCATTTTAAATAACTATTTTTGCTGTGCTGGAAATTGAGTGCGGGGCTTTGGGAAGGGCAGACAGCACTCTGCCACTGAGCTACTCCAGGACCCTTCATCACCCTTACAGTATTCATTTATGCAGAGTTGGAGCTGTACGCGAAGCCTGGGGTTGGGGCCTTTGGTGTCTGAGAGCGAGTTCCCTTGGGCTGGACTGTGCCTTCACAGCTCTGCCCTTCCTCCCTGGCCTGCGATTGGCCAGGGCATCCCCAGGACTTCTGGGAAAGCTCAGGCCGCAAAACCCATTGTGCTATCATCAATATGCTTAACAGCTAAAGTTGCGCTACTTGAGGTTTTCTAGTTGTGGGTTTTGAGGAAGAAAGAGAAACACACATTTGCTAGACCACGTGCTAGGTCCTTTAAGCCAGGCAGCTGATAGGGGCTGCCTGGCAGTTGCACGAAACATGGGTCACTCTGCTCACGTAGGCCTGAGCCTGCTCTCCTCTGTGGCAACCATGACTGATGGAGACTTTCCAAGCGACCGACTCTTTTCTCCCTGGGCTCCTGTAGACCATTCACCATGTGTCTACTCTGTAGGAAACTTCCAACATGTGTGCTGAGCTTAGAACTCCTCATTCAACTTAATTCCTCAGAATTTATGCCAGAACTTTGCACATGTTACCTGCTCAACAACTATTTCTTAGGTGGATGAAACTACTTATTAGCTGAGAAAAAGAGACCTGGTAAGGAGGTAGGACCCAAGTATCAGTTCCAATCCACCAGAATCTGACGTATGACCTGTAGTTATCAGCAGTGCCTCAACTGACAGGTGGTTCTTGCTGTTAGTGCCATGTTTTGGATAAAACTGAGTTTCTCTACTGATTTAGTGGGTAGCCACTGCTGCCAGCAGCTGTCAGAGGCCCAGCTAAGTGGTTCCACTGAGGATCTCACTGTGTGAGTCTCCCTGGGGCAGCCTGATGATCAGGGGTTGGGTTGCACATGTGACCTCAGTGACATGGAGCATGGCATGAAAGATCAAGGGTTTGAAGTATTTTTTACCCCTGAGGGACACGTGGCATACCTGGAGACCCTCGCAGAGGTCAGGAGGTGCAGGTAGAGAGGGAGGGGGAGAGCGAGAAAAAAGATGAGGAGGAGAAGGAGGAGGAAGCAAAAGAGAGACAGGGGAGGGACTGGAGAAGGGAGACCTGAGGCCAACTCTTTACTGGGTCTGGGCCTTATTCAAACTGGTTTCCCCTGGGGAGCTTTAATTAGTGGGTTCACATATCTTTAAGTTTTTGTCTCTGGCCACTGACGGGTGCCAGTAGAGTGGGTTACAGCACTGGAAACTTTGTCAGAGTGACTGAGCCCTGTCTCTGGTACAAGAGTGTTAACTGCATATTTAAAATGGATGTGAGGCAAACTGAATGTTATGAAATGACATCCTATTTCTCTGGAGTTCCTGAGATCGGGGTACCTGTCTTCTTTTGGTTGCTGGGGATTATGAATTGGAAACTTCAAAGGGACTCATGGGTATCTGTGCTTCTATTTGAGAAGATTATATAAGGTTGAGCATTCATTATTTTATGTAATATTGTGCTTTTGGATTTTCTCATGAAAGAATGGAAAGTTTTCCATCTGGTTTTGCTAGCAGTCTCAATAAATTTTGCCCAAAATGAGAAACAGAATGACAGAGAAAACTATCTAAATTATGTTCCACTAGTTCTAACAGTAAAACACAGTGATGCTTAGAGTAGTCAACGAATTGGTTCTGTTCATCACTGTAGTCAATGATTTTCTTGTTTTATGCTGGCATTGAAAACACTGGATGTTCTCATCCCTTTGCTATTGGATTCAGGGAAACATTTTTATTTCTTTCCTGTATGACTTTGAACACTTCCAAAAGTAATTAGTCTTTGTAACAAACAGCGAGTTCAGTGCATTCCTGATGAGGTAAGGGATGCCGCCCTGCTGATTGTGTGACTTTGGACCACTGATTGCAATGTTTCTATGCTTCTCTGTCTGTATGCATCAAATGGGAGTATGTTGTCCCGTTTGATATCCTCTTTAAAGTTGTAAGAATTAGAAATATGAGACAAAACAATTCTATCTGTTCTTTTCCCTTATGACCTTATGATGATGCATCTATTATCAGTTTCTTGCCTCTCAGCCCCGAATGCATTTTAAATATATGCTCTGCACTAAACAATACAATCTCATTGGCTAATTCTCTTCTACAGTGATATTAATGTTATGCTTCCAGTGGGGAGTATGGGAAGAATATCACAGGAAGAAAGGGCAGCAACCAGGGCAGACTGGGCATAGGTAATGTTTCTTTCAAAAGAAAAAAGAAGACATCTTGATTAGAAAGGAAGAGGTAAAACTATATTCACACATGGCATGATCTAGTATATAGCAAATCTTAAAGACTTCACTAAAATTCCATAGATCCAATAAAGGAGTCAGAAAAATTTCAGGATACAAGATTTGCATGCAAAAACCAACTGTATTTCTGATTTGCATTTCCATAATGATTAGTGATATTGAATGCACTTATTGGCACTTTGCCCATCTTCTTTGGAGAAATGTTTATTCAAGCCCTGTGTTCATTTTTAAATTGAGTTTTTTATTTCTCATTGAGTTTTATGACACATGATTTGTGGGTATTTTCTCACATTTGGTGGGTTGTCTTTTTACTCTGATGATATTGTCTTTTGATGAATACATTTATCTTTTTTGAAATTCAAAAATATTTCCTTTTGTTGTCTGAGTTTTGGCTCTCATATCCAAGAAATCATTGCTGACTTCAGTGCTGTGAAGCTTCATGGTATATTTTTTCTAACAATTTTACAGCTTTAAATTTTACATTTAGCTTTTTGATCTACTGTCTTAATTTTTGTCTATGATGTTAGGTAAGTGTTCAACTTAGTTCTTCTGGATGTGGACGTTGAGATATTGCCTCAAAACCACTGAGATAATTATTTTAGAAAGCCTCAGAAAATGACAAGTGTTGGCAAGAACTCAGGGAGGTGAAACTGCTGTGCGTCGTTGGTGGGAAGGAGAAATGGTGCATTTGCTGTGAAAAACAGTGTGGTATGTCCTCAAAAAAATTAACACAGAATTACCATATGACCTAGCAAATTCAATTCTAGGTGCACACTCCCAAGGATTCCAAACAGCACCTGGAAGAGCTACTTGTATACTTATGTTCATTGCAGCAGAGTTCACAATAGCTAAAGTATGGAAGCAGCTAAAGTGTTTATTGGCAGATGAATACATAAGCAAATCATGGTATTTACACACTATTGATTATTAGTTCACCTTAAAAAGGAAGAAAATTCTGACATGTGCTACGACATGGATGAATCTTGAGGATGTTATGCTAATAAAATAAGCAAGTCACAAAAAGACAAATACTCCATGATCCCATTAACATTAGGTGAATAGGCAAAATCATAGAGACAGACAGTAGAGTGGTAGTTGCCAGAGGTTGGGGGAGGGAGTTATTGTGTAGTGTGTATAGATTTTCAGCTTTATAAGATGAAAAGATGCGTGGTGTTGGAGTGCACAACAGTCTGAACATACTTAGTGCACAATACGCTTAAAATGACTACTATGGTAAATTTTATTGTATGTGTAATTCATTACAGTGAAAACTTGGAAAAAGTAGGTTACATTTCTGTGCCCTGGAAATGAGCAATGAAAAACTAAAATTAAGTATGTACTCTTGTTTATCACAACATAAGAATAAATTGAATGAAAGAAACTGCACCGTTTAAAAAAAATTAAAGAAAATCTAAATTGATGGAAAGAAATCTCATGTTCATAGATCAGAATATTTAATATTGCTTAGGTGACAACACTTCCCAAATTGTCCTGTAGAATCAGCTCAATCCCTATCAAAATCTCTTCCTTCTCCTCACCCTCTCCTTCCTCTCCCTTTCTCCTTCACCTCGTCCTTCTTTTCTTTCTCTTTTTCATCACATAAATCGATAAACTGATGTTAGAATTCATACACAACTATCAGGATGCAAAATAGCATGAACAGTCTTGAAAAAAAGCGTAAGTGGAGACCTCTCAATTTAAAAGTTTATGACAAAACTGCAATAAACAAGGGAGTGTGGAATGGCATAGGATAAACATATAGATCAACAAAATATGCTGAGTCTAGTAGTAAACTCTCACTGACATTTAGGGTCAATTAATATTTAACAAAAATGCTAACAATTCAATGGGGAAAATAATAATCTTTAAAATAATAGATGTTGGAACAATGTGATTTTTAAATGCAGTGAGGTTGAATCCCTCCCTCACCCTATACTCAAAAATTCACACTAAATATATTACAGGATTACACTTAAGAGCTAAAACTAAAAATCTCAAAGAAATATAGAGAGAAAAATTTGTGACTCTGAGTTAGGATCTAGTGATTCTTAGACTTGACACTAATGTGTGAACCATGAAGAAAGAAGTAAATAAGTTGAATTTCATCAAAATTAAAACTTACGTACCTGAAAGGACATTAGCAAGAAAGTGAAGATAAAATACTTAAGTATCATATATCTGAAAAGACTTTAATATCCTGAATATACGAAGAACTGCAGCTCAACAACAAAAAGGCAATTCAATTTGAAAATGAGCAAAGGATTTGAATAGGTGTTTCTTCGAAGAAGACAAACAAATGGCAAGCAAGCTTGTGAAAGATGTTAAAAGTCATGGGCCATTAAGGAAATGGAAATCAAATCCACAGTGAGAGATCACTACACACACACACACACACACACACACACACACACGAATGGCTTTAATAGTAATTTTTAAAAAAACAGTTTTAGAGAATATAGAAAAATAGGAATCCTTGTACATTTCAGATGGGAATGTAAGTTGATACAACCTCTGTGGAGAACAGTTTGGAAGTTCCTCAAAAAAATTAAACATAGAAGCTGGGCCTGGTGGCACACACTTGTAATCCCAGCACTCAGAAGGCTGAGATGGGAGGATTGTTGCAAGTTTGAGACCAGCCTGGGCTACAAAGTGAGCTCAAGGCCAGTCTGAATGGCATAGCAAGACCCTGTCTCAAACAGACAAGGGCCAAGGATTTAGCTCAATGGCATAAGTGCCTGCCTGGCAAGTGCAAAGTCATGAGTTTGACCCCAGGTGCTGCAAAAAGCAAACAAACAAACAAATAAAAAAAAACAAGCAAACAAAACATAGAGTTGTCATGTGACCCAGCAATTCCACTGTTAAATATATAACCAAAAACCCCCAAATGAACAAAAAATATTTTTCAATAAAAAACTTACTCATGTATTTTTGTAGCAACTTTTCTCATAATAGCCAGACACAGAAAACAATTCAGGGAAAAGGAGGAAAGAAGGAAGGGAAAAGAAAAAAGATATAAATGTGTATATATATGTATATATATATATTCACACTTAAGATAGCTAAAACGATTGTACTATTAATTCTATTAGTTCTTGGAACAAAACAGTTAACATTCATAGGATTAGATTAATTTTGCATGTATGTATCTGGGTAATCTGAGTAACTCTTTCAAAGATAACTATACAAAATAACAACCTTTGGTATGTTCCTACCACCTTGTTTTGAAAGCCTATATTGTTATTGTTTTGGGCTCTCTGTTACTATTATTTATTTGTTTTTTTGTTTCTTTTTTTTTTTGTGTTTTGTTTTGTTATTCTGTCTAACACAGAAAGGATAGATGTACATGTACATGCCTAGAACTACTCCTAAAGAGTTTACGAGAACCGATTTTATTAAGGGTGATGGTATGAACAGCTACATTAAAGAAAATGAGACATTATGGTAGCCATTGCTGATTTCTTGTCATCATGTTTTGAAGTCTAATAATGCTTTTACTCTTTGATTTGATTGGTTTTAGTTGTTTTTCTATTATCTGATTGCAATATGTGAGAAGGTATGGACAGTTATTTTGACGAAAACAAGGGACATTATGGCAGCCATTGGTGATTCCTTACTGTCTGGTTTCATTCTTCTGTTTTGATTGGTGTTATACTATTCTGTTTTGTTTGAATTTATTGTGTGCGAAGGTATGAACAACTATTTCGAGGAAGGCAGGAGACACAGTGGTAGCCATTGTTGACTTCCTGTTGTCTTGTTTTGAAGTCCTGTATTGCTTGCATTGTTCTGTTCTACTCTGTTTTGTTTTATTCTCTTTAAAATAAAAAAAGAAACAACTCAAATATTCATCAACTAATGAATGAATAAATAAAATTTGGTATATCTATTATTGAAGTATTATTAAGTAATGATAATAATGAAGAATTATTCAGCTGTAAAGAGGAATGAAGTTCAAACAATTGCTGCAACATAGATTAACCTTGAAAACCTATGCAGAATAGCAGTACAAAGGAGCATACTTTCTATGATTACATTTACATGAAATGTCCAGAATAAAGAAATCTACAAGACAGGAAGTCTGCTAATGTTTACCTAGGGCTGATGTAGATTTGGGACAATGAAAATGTTTGAAAGTAGATTGAAGTCATTGTTGCATGACTTCTGTGGAATACCAAGAAACACTGACTTGTACATTTTAAGAAAACCAATTTCATTATAAATTATATCTCACTAAAGCTGTTAAAAGTAATAAGAAGGAAGAAGGAATGAAGAATAGTTGACTGAGGAGTGGATGGACAGGCCCCTGGGAGCTCATTTTCCGGATGATGCTTCCCTATGCCTATCTTTAGACCTCTGGTTGAACAGCAATAATCATTCTTCCCTACTCTTTTGCTACTTCCACAAATGAATATGTGTGCAAAATCACAGAATGCCCTTCCCATGAAGCACAGCTAAGGGCTGGCATTTCATCAGGACAAGACTGCAAAGCCATTAATTAAATCTGCCTCCTGCCTGCTGGGAGCCCCTGGCTACGCAGGCCAGCCCTTCGCTGACATTCACCTCTTGCAGTGCCTTTCCTAATGTCTCCTCGTCCCAACTGGCACCCCTGAGCCACACTCATTTTGGTCAGTATTTAGCTTTCAGTCTTATATTTAGCAGCAAAGACAACAAATTGAGTGACAAAATTTGAAATTTTACTGATGAGGTTATAAATTTAAATATACAAACTGGAAGAGCAGGCAGGATGATCTTTCCCGTAATGAAACACATTTGATAGTAGAAAAGGTATGTTAATTTTTGTTTTAACTAGTATCTATTTCAGTCAATTTTACAAAGGAAAACGGAGTGAGGTTGTTACTTGAGAATTCTGACTTTCCTAGATCCTCGTTTGGTTTGTTCTAATTGGGCAGGTTTAAATTTGCACCGTGGTAGCTCTTTCCTGTTTCACTTCATAAACAATATTATTTCCAGGGTAGGCACACGTGCTTGCTGAAGAGGCATTTTACAGCAGTTTTCAGGTGTCTTCTGGGGTGCAACTAGGGCGTACTTTGGGGGCAATGGTCTCATTTAATTGTCAAGTTATGTCCTTTCCAATTTAAGCATGTTACCAAATGGCTTCTGAAGGATTAGCTTATTTTTTAAAGAAAATTCTGGCCATCAAACAATTGAAAGCTTCATTGCGCATACATAGAGTGCACTGTGATTTAGAAAATGTTCTCGCACCCATGGCCTCGTTACACCTTTTTGTCTGAGTTATGCAGGGCACTGGTGGGGTGTGTGCAGCCTGGGGTCTTGTGCCTGGGGTCCCCCACCCCAATGATGCCTTCTGGCTCAGTGGTGCTTCAATACTACCTGCTCCTGACCTTCCTGCCCCACATATTCAGCCCATCATTTAGTGTCAGCCAGATTTTCCTAGTGGGATAGAGTGGTTCTACGTGTGAAGGATTCCCAGCAGGGGAACAGCCTAAGGCCTTGTGGAAGGGAACAGTGGCACAGGATAGGGGACACCTAGGGTGTATAAGTCGGGCATGCCTGCTTTCTTTGGCGTGGAGTGAACCTCTCATCTCCCTGCGTTGAGAGGATGATTCCGTCTCAGACATCATGAAGAGATTGCCTCGAAGACTCAGTTGTTTCCTTCCAAGCCCAGGGCTTTCTCCACCACCCCTCTGGGGACAGGAAGGGTATGACAATGTGGATTCAAACCCAGGTCAAATGTTGACTTTTCCAGGTGCAGGGGTCTCATCTGTTTTCCTATCCCCACAGCAGGCAGCCATCTGCCTCCTTTCTGAGGTCCATTCCAGATAAGTCACACCCCTTCCCCAGAGCTTCCAGTCACCCTTGCCCTGGTGTCTTCAACCTGCGCTGACCCATGCCTCTTGTTTTAGGGCCACTGCTCAGCTATGATCAGAACCAAGCAGCAGGAGTTTGGAACACCCAGGATGCAACATGGAAGTACTTTGGGGGCCGAATGCGTGTCCTTGCTCTTTCCCGTCCCTGACACACAAACTTCTGGGCTGCGAGCTCTCTCCAAGAAACTTTGGGCTGTAATCATGCTCTGGGACCCCCTAGACTGTGAGTACTGTGTGTGAGACCTTTGCTGTGAACATGCTAGAGGGGACCTCAGGTTGCGAGCATTTCCCTGACACCTGGGGTGGCAAGTGTTCTCTGAAAATGAGGAAGGACAGGGATCAAACCATGGACAAAGGCTTCAACTGGAGCCCTCCTCATCAAGGCTTCGTAGATCCCCTGCTCTTCCTAGGACGTCCGCGTGGGCCCATGCTGCCTCCTCAAGGAGCTCCACAGGGAAAAAGCCCAGCCAATGACTTACACATGCTGCAGTGCAGGTGTGAGAGTACTGGGCAGGGAAACACGCCACGTTTTTGGAGGAGAAGACGAGGATGAGTGTGTAAGGAGTGGTGTGCATGTGAGCACGAGGGGGCTTTGCTTCAAGTGCAGGAGAGAACAGACTGATGTGTAGCAGCAAGGTGAGCTCAAGGGCTGGGGTGGACAATGCAGGGCATAGATTTCTGTGCCTGACTTTTGTCCAGAATCTTAGAAGTTTATTTGACTCCAAGTTCTTCTGTGAGCAACAGGGAGCTATGGATGGTTTGGACTGGATAAACAAGGCAATGGCATGTTTCCTTAAGTAATCTTAAGGTAAATCAAAGCACATTATGATCATCTTTTAACAGTGGAGGACTAGAAAATTTAAGTGATTTTTTCAAAGTCATGTACTTCCCAAATATTAGAGGAAAATCCTTAAGTGTTAGTGCTTCACCACTGATGCAAAGCAGTGCTGATCCTGGCTTAAGGAAGAAGTTTCTGTCCACTGTTGACCTCGAGATACAAACAGTAGTGGTGTACTTCTCCCCAGGACCCCATAGGACAGTGCTGCCTAGGTCCAGATGTCAGTCAATTCAGCACGTATTTTCAGGTCAAACTGTATCGGGGTCTTGAATGGGCAATAGGAGAAAAAAGTGGAGCCTAAAATTCTGGAAGACAGAAGAAGCAAGAAAGCATTCACTCCTTCATCTTTTCAACAGCCTTTTCTAAATTCTTCCAACGTGTCAGCCTGGGAGAGACTTTTAGGGACATCGTGGTGGGCAAAGCCATTGAGATCTCTCCATAGATGCATCATGCCTCAAGGATGAGTCACATGAAGCAAAAATAGGGGTGCTGCACTGTCATCGAGGGAGCTCCTACCCCAGCAATGGCACCAACATGATGAGAGGAAGGACAGAGCTGAGAACAGGAGCCTTTGAGGACATGGAGCCAGGTGATGGGTGGGGCGGGCTGCTTCAGGGTGAGTGGGAAACCTGAGAGAGTGGTACACAGCTTGTGGGTAAGGAGGCCAGGGCAGCCAGGTCCCACTTCTCTGGTGTAGAAGCAGGTGTGACAGGAACCTGTCAGTATGGAGAGGAGGAGCGCTGCTCTGGGACACAGAACCTTTGGCAGGAATGCTGATGAGGAGCCGCTCTCCTTGCAAGTAGGATAAAGCTGCGTCCAAACCAGGTTACCTCTGAGCATGAAAGGAAGTGCTAGTAATATGTTGTCGGGACTAGTTGTCCTGGGAAAACATTTCATCTTCCTCTACCTAGAAGGCTCCCCCAAGCCTGCAGGGAGGAACCTCGAGTCCTGGTGCTTGAGGTGGGCAGGACCCACCCTCTGGTGATCTGCGCCAGCAGAGTTGCTGGGTAGAGTGAGCCAGGTTGTTGCTTCTCAGAGCTCTGGACTGAGTTCTAGGCCCCACCTGCACTCTTCTATGCCCCACCCACACTCCCATGTTGTTATTTCCCTCTGAGGTCCCTGTGTGGGGCCCCTGGTGCCTACAGTGGGAAGTGTGCGGGAGGAACAGACATTCAAGGCAGGTGAGGTCAGCTGATATCCCCAGCGAGAGCATGGCCCTGCTCCTGCCTCCTATGTGGTTTCAGGCTGTTGGTGAATGGACCAAATCAACTCATCTTTGCAAGGGTCTCAGTCCCCGCCTTGCAGAGGCAGTGTAAGGAGGCACCGTGAGTAGACCCTCGGGTTACTTACCTCCCCTTTATCTCTTTCCCAGCATTTACTTTCTTCCCCCATCAAACTCTGAGGTTTCTGCCTGGAAAAGGGAACCCCATATTTTGAACTCACTTCTTGAAGAGCAAGAATGAGAACTCTGCAATGAAGTGGGGTTGAGAGCATAGAGTCAGCAGCATGGACTTGACTGGCTGTTCCTGGTGTGTCAGGTGACTCAGATGCCCAGGGTTAGGTATGTGTGTCCACAAGGTGAAACAAAGACATGGTGAGTTTGTGCCTCTTTTAATGACATGTGAGCATGGGTGACAAGAAACCTAAAGACCACCAAGATGGGCATCATCTTGTGGGTGTGGCTTAGAGGGGATCTGAGATGAGCTGGAGAGCACCTATGGGTCCTGCCGGGACAGACAGATCAGGGCTTCTGTAACAAGAACCTGACCCAGGGGGTGTGACGTTTGTACGAAACCATGGCTCCCCCATCCAATACAGCCCCACAGCTATGGGGATGTGATAATAGCTGCCCTTGCATAAGGCGGACAGGCTAAAGCAGAAGGCAAATTTAAAATCCCAGAGAAAGGAGTCTGAGGAAGAAAGTCTGCACTGAGAGTTAGTCCTACATGATTTTCCCGTCCTTCACAACATCCAGGGGATGCTGGCTGTCCACAGAGGATCCCAGGTGAGGATCCCCGTTGAGCCCATGTCTGGCTTCTTAGGTAGCTCTGGTCTAGCCCTGGTCTGTGATCTCTGGCTCTTCCCTGAGAGGTCCGTCTCCTATAGGGAAAGAGTATATTTAGAAGCTTGCTGAATTAACCCAGCATTTCAAGCACTTGCATGGTAAGCATGAGGTCGTAAATTCAATCCCCAGTACAAAAAAAAAAAAAATTAGAAGCTTGCTGCTGAAGAAAGGAAGCATGGGCTCCTCCCTTTTCCTTTCCCTCAGAGCCATCATTCAGGCCCTTAATTTTCTAAGAATCTTTCAGCTGACCTCTGGAAAGAAATGGGCAAGGAAACACACACGCGCGCGAGCACACATATAAGTGAGAAAGTTTCATGATGTTTTCTGCTCCGGGGACCTGTCTGTGGCTCCCCAGGTTCCCTGAGTGTTAGTGCTGTTCACACTCAGCCATACAAAATCATTTAAGAGATTTCCCATGTCTGATTCAGGTCCTCACCCCTGGAACTTTGCTTGTAGTCCTCTTTCTTTGAACGATACCCATTTTCTGTCTGAAGACTAAGGATTCCACCTTTTCAGATTCTACTCAAGGGCGACTCTGAAGGCTTTCTTGGGCACAGTGCCCATCTGGCTCCTGAGTAGCAGTGCCTTGCCTGCGTCTTCCCGTGTCTCTCTGCAGGTTCCTACTAGAGCACCAGGAAGCCTCGCACACCTGCTGCCCTTCTCCCAAAGCCTCTTGCAGGTAGAGATGCAGCCTCCAAGCTGGGTCTCTGGCACCTGCCTGGTGTTTGACCCATGTTTACCCTTTCCGCATTCCTGTTGGTAGGGGAACACATCAAGATTTTCTCCAGAGGCATCTCAGTGAAAACGTGTAATGTTGGCTGTAAGATGTAGATAGAAGCAGCCAGCTATTTTTTCAAAGTCAGGACTGTATCGTTTTTCATTTATGTTTCACACATGGCATGCCCCAGAGTTCATGCGCACTAAACCATTGGTGAATAAAATCAAAGAATAGGAGCACGACAATTCAAGGCTCCTTACTTCATCTCAAGCTGCTCTTCCCACGGGGAAACTGTAGAGAATGTGGCAGCATCTTGGTGCCAAC
This sequence comes from Cuniculus paca, assembly GCA_004365215.1. NCBI lineage: Eukaryota > Metazoa > Chordata > Mammalia > Rodentia > Cuniculidae > Cuniculus > Cuniculus paca. The sequence goes on along the minus strand of RJWT010001201.1, from coordinate 7,176 downwards.
TGTGACAGTCCACCCATTCATAGCCCAGCCTGGCCAGGCCCAGTAGAACAAGTTCATTGCTCTGTATTGGCTGATGCTTTCCATCCTTACAAAGATGTGCAATAAGGATGCCTTCCTAGGTCAGGGGTGGAAAATTCAGGACTGAGAGCCCTGTGCACATTAACTCCCTCGGCTCTGCAATAAGGCGTGGCCCACCAGTGCTGTGGATGCTGAGTACGGAGGAGATATGGAGCCCTTGTAATGTGACAATAGAGCCAAAGGCTCTACATCATATGCAGTGAAGGTGAGCCTCGGTTGGCATCTTCTTCCAAGGCTTCTCTGCTCACCTGTTACTGGGCAGGCTTGCTTCCCCCTTCCTCAGTCAACCTCTGCAGGCCCAGGAATCCTGAAGATCAGGCTGATCTGGGCTGGCTCTGCGCTGTGTGGTCCTCCGGGGTGGGAAGGAAGCAGTGGATCTTGCAGGGCCACAGCGCCGCTGCCAGCTTGGAGAGGAGAACCTGGCTTCCGCCCCACACTGCTTCCACTCGCTTTCCACCCATGTGCTCAAGCACTCTCCTGGCTATTAAAACTGCAAACCTGGGAAAACATTAAAAATGTTAATGTGCTATAAAACTTTCTACGTGTGAGAATCTCACCTGCAAAGATGGGTAGATGAGCCTGTAATGGCTGGCTTTTCGTCTTCTCGATAGATTTTATTACAGCAGTAACAAGAGCAATTCCACTTAAAAGAATCTTGCCAGGTAGCAGTTACAGTAGATTATAACTTGGGATGAGAAACAATCTCTACTCTGTACACATTCGGAATGACCAGGAAAAAGAATGAGCATCGAGAAATGCAGCTCACTGGCATTGCCCCTGTGAGGCTGAGGGGGTAGGGTTGTGATGAACGTGGAGACGGGCTAAGTAAGGAGGCATGTGTTGATCCTTCCCAGCAGAATACAAAATGGGCCCTTACACGGAGTCCAGGAATACAATTTTATCTCTCCAGAACTGCACCTGGGACTAGGATACAGCATCGTAAAAACCTTCCAGCAAAGTAAAATTGTGAGTGGCAATTTTAAGTAGCCAGGACAGCATGCTTATCTTAGAAGGGGGAAGGGAAAAGAAGGTACAATTGGGCAGATGACTCTGGTGCCCAGAGAAAAGGATCTTGTAGAGGTGGCTCAACTGGAGGAGCATCAGGAGTACACTTGTTCCTCTGGTCTTTCTGTTTTCTGGCTGACACCTTCATCTGTGTTCTTGTCACGTGCCGTGGTCCTCTGAACGCTAGTCAAAGTTCAGTGTCAGAAGCCTACAGGATTGAGCCAGGGGTTGGTTGATCTCTCAGTTGCTGGGAAGACTGGTTTTATCCTGTGCTTGTATGGGGCAGGGAGCATTAGCCAAAGCCATATTGAGTGGCAGTTTTGCATATGAGAACCATTACTGAGAGGCATACAGATATCTTGGAGTCCTTGGGGTCAAGGTCATCTTTCTTCAGGGCCTTGATCTCTGATTTCCCTTCCTCCAATAATACCTGTGCGAGGCTGACTATAGTTCCAAGACCATTGTGCTGGGAGGCTGAGAATAGCACAGTACCGAAATCAGTGTCTGAGCTCGTTGAGTGCTATGCCTCAGTGGTACCATGTGTCCTTTGGTAGTCTATTCCTCTTTTGGATTAAGTGAAAGGCATAAATTTCTGGGAGCCATTGTTAGAGGAAAGTCAGATCACAGAATCATGCAATATTCTAGAGAAATTAACCCAGTTAGTAAAAACCAGGTAAATTTATCATTAGCAGCTCAACCTGGAAATGTCATGCACATACAAGCATTAGTCCAGGAAGGAAATAGATTCTGGCCCAGAGTGGGTTTCCATATAACAAACTTCTTCCATGAAACATTTAAAAAATTTTTTGAAACCTTCAACATAGGCATTATATAATTCATGTATAATGAAACTATTATGCTTCTGTGTGATAGTCATGATCAAGCTATTTGTATAATGTTTACAAATAGTTTAAATAACAGCTCACTGTGGTATGCACATTTAAAGGGTAGTACTCAAAGTCATGCATTCAAATTTGAAAATGCAAGTGAAAATCTGTACATTGAAAAGCCCTGGAAGAAAGTAGATTGACTTTTTAAAAATGTGCTTTTAAAGTTTAGAATAGTTTTAGATTGACAGGTAATTTTCAATGACAATATAAAACTCCCACACACCTGTTGCTCAGTTTCCCAGAGTGTTAATGTACTGCATTACTATGACCACTCATCTGCGTATGCTGTAGCTTGAACGTGGTTTATCCCCACCAAGTCTCACGTGGAGGCTTAATTCCCCAAGATAGATGAGCTGGTGGTGGGATCTTTGAGGGTGTTTGGATCATGAAGGACTTACAGAGTTTGCAAAAGAATGGCTTATTTCTTGTGAGAGTCAATATTTTAAAGCACAGCTCCTTTTCTCCCTTTCCCTTTTATAGTACCCCGTGCTCTTTTGCTTTTCCGCTCTGTGTGGAGAAGTGAGACCCTCACCAGGAGTCCTATGTCAGGCTGCCTGTGGAAAGTCTAACAGACTCGATGGCATGGAATGAACCTGGGACTTGTGCCCAACGACACCCATGGGAGGTGGAATCTCACACAGGACTGAGTCACCAATGTGCAGGCAGAGCTGTGACTCAGTGCCTACCAGAGGAAGAGAGATGCGTGTGTTTAAGGAGAGTTTGGGGAGAAGTTTAGAAAAAAGAGTGAAATCACCTGAAACTAGGTTGCTTTTACTTGGAAAAAAATAAAAATCAATGTGTTGAAGGGCAGGAAAGATCAGTGATCAGGGAGAGTCAACTTTAACATACTCGTCATGGTAAGAGTGATGACCCAGTGTCTGCCGTCCACATGCTCTGAGTACCTGAGCTAAGTTAGGTTGTGTTCAGGAATTATAATCTGTGGAGGGGTAGGTTATGCACAAAGGAAAAATCAAGCTGTCTGCCTTACTTGAAAGCCCCAGTTATTATGTACTGCATTCTTCCGTCCACTTGTCCTTCATCATCCTGCTATGCAGCCATCTACCCATGTATCCCCCAACCCAGCCATCCAAACGTCCCTCCCTCCCACCTTCTGTCCTTGTAGAAGATGGTTGTACCAGCTGGGAATAGTGAGTGCTGCATGTTTCAAAGTCACACCAGCTGAGATGGCTGATGAAGTGAAGTCTGGAGAACCATGATTTGGGCAGACTTGAAATAGTAGAAAACATGTTTCTTAGAGTAGGTGTGGAAATTTGGAACTGGTGACAGAAAACTGATAAAGGCTTTTCCCTTCTTTTATTTTTTTCCCTCTGAATAACTGTAAAACTAGACTTTCACTTCACTCAATTAAGTAATATATTTCTCCAACCAAGAGCAGGAAAATCGATCAAAGAAATGTCCCTGGTCTCTCTCAGTCCAGAGTCATGCCTTTTCCAAGTTACTCTTCTAGAACATCTCTGTGCAGACGGGGGAACAAGAGGGGTCTGGGTTTTGCTGTTCCAATTCTTATTTTTGGTAGAGGATAAAATAGTTTAGAACTTCTTGTGACGGAGAAATGTAACGAACCAAATAACTTTTAGCACTAATAAAATGGTGTTACTTTTTAAACAACCACATCAAATTGTTTTAGTAATGCATCTTATGACAAATTTCATTTCAGAGGAACTTTTTTCTTCATTGCCAACTTGTAAAATTCATCAGCAGTTACACCCAGTAAAACTGCCACCAGGCCCTTGACTACGGTGTGGGCACTGCAATAAAGGGGATGAGAGTGTCATCGGACCTGCCTTATTACACACGTTTTGACGGCCTCAGTCTGTGGGAGAACACAGGGTTGATTATATTCATAGAGTCTTAAGAGCTATAAAAAACACTGATAAACATATGGTTGTGTACCGAGTACCCCAAATGAAATACTTGCATTATGCAGTTCCGCCCTGCTTGGTGACAGAGGACCTGGGCAGGCCAGGCCTTTGCATGATTTATGACAGACATCGCTGCTTTGGTAAAGTGTGTGCAACACTAGGAGCCCGTGGCATCCTTCATGTTGGTTATTGGAGACACTTTGTGCTCTTATGGAAGACCATTTGTTCATGTTGAAAAGATTACTACAGAGCAAGGTAACAATCTTATTAATCACTATGGAACTGGGCTGATTAAATAGAAAGCAAACATTTCATGAGTCATCCCAGCAGCTCCTTCGACTGGGTGATTTTCTGAAAAGTCACCTTGCAGCATGATGGCAGACCAGGCAGACATAAATGGGCTCCCAGTGAACTGGAAAGGACATTCTGAAGAGATGGGGTTGGCAGGTCATCTTCTAGCCCAAGAATTGTGTACTGGGTCTTGCTCTTGAAACTGCAAAAAGTTCATATCTCTGGAGTCTACCAGGCAAGGAGGTAGTTTTGCTCATTCAATTTAGACAGCTTAGCAGCAGAAAAGCTCCTGTAACCAAAAAAGGTAGTTAGGATCATAGTTGGGACCATGAAGACTGCCTCCACCCTGACACAGAGAGCACCCTTTTGCTGAGGAGAATGTCTGCTTTGATGAGGTTTACTCTGCAGTACATTGGGGTGGGTGCTCAGGACAGATCCTGGAAAAACTGAGGACATTGTGGCTCTCATGGATGCTGCTCAAGGGTACTGCTGAACTGCCCTGCTCTTTGGCAAATGCTGCCTCTGTCCTAGGTGCACTGATCACCCCCATGCACAGTGTGTCACTCCAGGAGCTAAGCAGGGGCCTCAGCTCCAAGTCGAATTCATACTGCAGCGGCCATTTCCATCTGACCTTCCTCCCCTACCCTGCGTGGTGACTGCCCGGAGCGAAAGTGCTGTGCACTGTGTGTCAGATTGCCAGCTACTTAGCAAGGTGTCAGCCATAGAACAAGTGCTTCACAATTACTGCTTTGCTAAATAGTAAAATTCTGAATGTAAATGAGGCTCAGTTACTTTTTGCTTTATCGTAAGCTCCTCAAGCTTTTAATATGGCTTTGTTCCCAGTTATCACCTAGCACAGAGCTCTGTGTACATGTACTTGAGTGCATACGCTTGAACTAAATGGAACCTAAATTATTTCCTTATACCTTAAAGTGCTCATAGGTAAGGGTTTTACATTTTTTGTATTAAGCCAATCACCTAGCATAATGAGCAGAATACAAAGACTTTGGAAATATTAGTGAGATGAAGAGAAATACTTGATAAGTTCATATTCCTCATTAGACTTTTTAACCTAGGCAATGACTAACAAAATAGGATTCTGGGTAAGGGTATAGAACAGGACCCTGGGGAGCCAGCAGTTGAAGAAGACTGCAGTAGACCTTTTAAAATAAACATGAGAGGAATCCAGGATTGGTTTTTGATGCTGCCCTAGCTTTGCACTGAGATACCCTCCTGTCGATCTCAACTGTCTTGGTGTATCTGTGAGCAGTACAGTTTTATGCTCTTAACACTCTTTAGTGCCTCCATGGTACATCTGGTTGAGGAATGGGTAATGAGTCAGTAAAAGCTCAGATCACAGAATCTGCAGCCCTCAGTGTTCATCTTATTTTTTTGAACTTGAGCAAATTCCTTTAACTCTGACTTGAGATCATTCAGTTGAGAAATGAAATGACAGTACTAACTTTTCTGATAATGTATGGAAATCATAAATAATTGATATTTAGTCCCTCATGTACAATACATACTCAATAAGTGGTACATAAAAATGATTTTAGTTTTACAAAAGTTTTATCCATAGTAAACTATTTCTCCTTCAATAATTTACAGAAATACTGTACAGAAACATTATCATACTAAAAGTTGAAGGTTCAACAATGGGAAAATCATCCTTCACTACACACTCCCAGTACAAAATCACTCCCAGGATTTCCAGATTGGCATGGGACACTCAGATGTGAGTATACCCTAATAATAGGCCTGATCTCCACTGGTATTTCTATATTTGCTTCTACTATCGGTAATAACTCGGAGCTCAGGTCACCTGTGTATTACAAAGGCTGCATAGTGCTCTGCAATACAGAAGTATCATAACCATGTACTGTGCTCTAAGGATGGACAGGATCTTAGTCTGCTTGTTCAAACCTGTGGTAAATATCCTTGCCTGTGCTATTCTGAGGCCCTGTGCAAGGAGGTTCTGTTAGACTCACCGTGGCTTCCTATTTCACTATGTCCTCTCCTCCTTGGCTTTGTTGTGACTTGTCTATACCTTGTCTTTTGTTGCTTCAGCATCTAAACTCCACATGCAGTTCTTTATAAGCAATAGGGATCACTCAACACAAATTTTAATTCTACCTCAATGATTCCTGGACATTTCTAGCCCTATTGTAGCACAAGATCCTCCCCTCAACCCCCAGCCAGTATACTTCAGTTTGTTAATTGTCCAGGTAACAGTTCTAATTATAGTTCCTGTTACTTTTGTTTCTTAGAAATGTGTGGTCACTGTGATACATAGTTGGCCACTATGATGCATATTGTAAGAACCAATCCCTAATTGACAAGCTATTCTGCCTCTGTACTTCCTGTTTGCTTACCTCATACAAGCTCTAGACCACCAGAGATCAGGGTTTGATATTTTGGAATGATTCTGACCAGTGACCTTCCACATAAATAAATCTGCCTCCAAATCCTTGGTGTCGTTTTGGTGTTTCTGTTTGCTGTAGCATCTGGTATGTCGGCCAGGAAGACTGACCATGCTGACCTCTTTGGTTACCAGTCACGACCCTTGTGGACAGAGCAAGGAACTCTCCAGGTCCTGATGGAAATTCATGTCCTTGAGATTTCTCAAGTCCCTGCAGAGGTCTGGAGGAGAATTCCTGGCTCCCCACTTGAACAACTCACATTTTAATCCAAAAGGAGAACTCAGTCTGCCTGTCTGTCTGTCTGTCTGCCTGATTCTGGTAAGACCCCCAGGGCACCCCAGTTGGTCTGTCTGTCAGTCCTGTTAGCTCAAGCAGAAAAGGAGTCTAATCAACTCTTGCTGGTCAGGACCACCCTCAGAGGAATAGGGTTGGAATGTTTGGGGAAGGGCCTGTATGACCAAATGCAGACAATGACTAGCTGGAATGAGTTCAGATGGCTGGAAGTAGACAAATCAGGAGTGGGGAGTGAAGCCACAGGTGTTGGCAGCAACTGCATTGGCTGACTAGAGTGCCAAGGCAGAATTCTCAGGAAGAATGGGTCTCTTTTTC
>RJWT010001200.1:0-50896 GCA_004365215.1 Cuniculus paca | reverse complement strand
ACTTACACATACATCTATAACATATTGATCCATCCCCATTGACAATGATTACAATTACACATACATCTATAACATCCTGGTTGACATACCTGCTGGGGCACAGTGCACCGAACAGGCCTGAGAATACAGAACTAAGTTACATCCTCAAGGGGGGAGTAGCCTCACAAGCAAAGGAGTGGGGAAGTACAGACAGAGTTCAGTAGTTTTTCTATTATGTTAGCCTACAACAATGAGGAGGAACTGATTCTACAGCCTCAATCTTTGCCCGGCTCTTGACTTTTCTATGAGTCAAGTGGGGCTAGGCTATCTTATAGCCTCTTACTGCATTACCTGTTTCAGTAACAGACTCAAAGAATTATGTTGTTTCAGTGTTTCTTTAACTCACAATAACTTACTTTGGAAAACTCCAGTTTTATTGACAGGGATGGAGTCTTGGAAGCAGGTTTGTGCTACCAGACTTGGCTTCTCTGGCTATGGTTGAGTGAACAAAGACCAGATATCTGACTCAAGTTGGACCAACCAGCATTTCTCTTATTGGAATGTGAATTAAGAATATGACCCATTGCCCCTAGGTTGTTCTTCTGAAAAGAGAGGACAGAGCGCTCATCTTCTGCTCATTCTTATGTGCACAGAGAATCAGCAAACGCTGCCCCACAAAGCTAGGGAGAGCAGAGGTTGCCAGAGAACTTTCTCCCTTTTGGCTTCCTCCCCAACCCACCCTCTTTTTGCTTCCTAAGATACATCTGCATCTCACAAACTCTTCTTCCCTAGCTTTAAGATAACTTGAGATGTTTTTTGTTTTTTTAATACCAAAGAGACTTAACTAAGACACAGGTCCTTTTACCTGGACATATTTTTGGTTCTTAATGTTGCTATGCAACTTTTCCTCTTTCCCTCCCCTTCCTTTTCTCTCCTTCCTCCCTCTCTCCATTCTCCATTCCCTCCCTCCCTCTCTTCCTCTATCCCTTGCTCTGTTTCTATTATTTTTTCCCAAATCTGGGTTGTGATTGCACATTCATGTTACAGAAAGTCCATGTTTTAACCCAAAGCCATTTTCTTGCCAGGAATCCCATAGCTAGACTCTCAACTTTGAAGAAGAATTAAGCTGAAGGGCATGCCTCCTGGAACATATCTATTGTCTGAAGAAAATAAGCAGTCATTTTTCTAACCTAAAGGTAGATTACTCTTAGTTAAGTACGTATGTCTAGTTCCATTTATGTGAGCGTCACAGCTTCTTTTGCTGGGAAGAGAGTAACAAGCTCTCAGCACACAAGAGGGGAACAAGAGGATGTAGTGGCCTTTTATATGAGTTTCTTCATCCTTTTTCAAGATCCTCTAAAATAGAAGGAGAGAGACTTAACAGTCCCTCTGCCTGTCAATCAAGAAGAGTTAAGATGCAACAGATTTGTTTCAATATATTTGAAAAATTCCTACTCAAATTCAAATTGGTTGTTGTGACAAAGAGAAAGCAAAAACTTGAAAATAATCAAAATTTTTAGTAATTTGGGAACAGCTGTGTAAACTATGATACATCCATATTTTATAAAGTTGAACAGTTATTTAATAACTTAGAGTCAATGTGTTATAGTAAGAGCTCTATCTGAGGCAAAGCCTACTAGTTTCATTTCTTCTTCTGGCTGTCCTGTAAGTTTAGCCCTCTTTTACGTCCTTGTTGGAACAGAATACCTGAAACCAACAAGTTAGAGGAGAAAAGCTTTATTTTAGCTCACAGTTTATAGAGATTTTAGTCCACTGTTCCTCGGGTCCAAGCAGGTGGCATGGTAGAGGGACATGGCAGAGGAGAAACAGCCCACGGCCTGGGAGGTGGGAAGCAGTAACAAGCAAACCTCCCTTTCCCTTTTATTCTATTTAAACTAAAAACCTATTGGTTGATGCCACTCATACTCAGGGTGGGCCTTCCCATTATCCACATCTAGAACAATGTTAAACCAATCAGTGAACTAATTTTAGTTATCATACACTCTTAATCCATATTCACACACCCTAGATCCAGCCACTTCCAGAAAAGGTCCACCCATGAGTACATGAAGCTCTAGTGTGGACATCTAGATACAAACCATAATAATCCCTTTCTGTGATTGTTCACTGGACACAGAGCTGCCAGGGAAAATTTCCCAGTTTTTCTTGCAACAAGGTGTAGCCAGCCTCTGGTTAAAGAGATACGAAAAAAATGTAATGGGCAATGTCTGTACTGCGTTCATAAAACGAGAGGGGTGTGCATATTCTTTATACCCCTTTTCCTCCATCCTGGAACATGGCTGTGATGACAAACTGACAGGCCACAGGGTCTGAAATGAGTGGGGTTTGGAAAAGGTGAACAATAAGGTAGAAAGAGCTTGGACACCCAGCTCACTATAAAGTGTAGAGTTTCAGAAGATTGCTGGGCCATGGGACTGTTAAGTCTGATAAAAAGAAATACTTGTATTGTTAATCTGAATATCTGTTACATGTAGCCAAACTTATAGCCTAATTAATAGCTTATTTACATAGAAAACAAAATTTATTTGTAGAGAAATGTGTATAGTATGGTGTCATTTAAAAATATCTGGGAAAGAAAGAACCCGTTTTGTACATATGCATTATTCTTGTAAATGCTCATGAAGAAAGATGGGAAAACACTGGCCTTGCTTCTACCTTTGATTCCCAATGGGGTGGTGTGGGGAGATGGTGTCCACCTTTTCTTCATAATATTTTTTGTCATTGTTTCATTTATTACCACAATAAAAACTTTTAAATTTATGGCATAATAACAGCAGATGTGAAGCTGTTTATTTGACAGCTTAGGGATAGAGTTCAGGAGCAGAAAGCCAGCACGCTGATGTGTCATGGTAAGAGCTATGGACACCTCGGAGATTTATGTCTGGGGTAATTACTACAAACTTGCTTCCAGACAGAGGTCCTGCTGGCTTTGTTATGTGGTTGAAGAAATATGATTGAGGAAGATTGTTTATTTTGTACAAAAAAAGGAACTATCATGTTCTTCACAAATTTGTCTCTAGATTTGCTTTCACTGTGGAGTGATCAAGGAAAGAGATGTATAGAATGAGCGAGGGAAGTAACTAAGCTGTGGGAGGACACTTTCCCAGTGAGTCCTGACCAGCTGACTGCATGGCCAAGGCTCAGGAAGAGAAGGGGTATCAGATAGCCCCATGGTACTTCTTACAATGAACACAATGACAGCACCCACAGGGTACAGAGAGATTTTCCCATCTGTTGATTATATTCCTAATTAGAAGTGAAAATTTGGAAATCACAGGTTTCTAGAAAGTCAAATCACAGGGAAAAAAAAAGTTCAAATACCTTTTCCAAGAATCTTTTTGGGAAAAATATATATAATACTCCAACATGTTGACCCACTGAGAAGTGAATGCTACAAGATTATAGTTTGACGGTGATTAAAGCTGCACTCTTTATTTAGCATAGGAGCTAATTGAAAATTTCCCACCTCACTGAGGAAAAGGAAACCAGTTTTCTTTAGGCTTTTAGTTCCTTTATAAGACTAAAAATCGACTAGAGGAGAAGGGTGTGGCTCATACACATTTGGAAAGACTAGATAGAAAACTATTAAAAATGTATTAAATAAATTTGAAATGACATCCTAAATGTGACATGTGTGGAGGTTGTTTGACATATTAGAAGGAACAGATTTTGGGATCAGATAGGCCTAGATTCAGATCCTTTACTTTTCTGAATTAGTATAGTTAGCATTAGTTAGCATAACTCTGTAATATCAATTTTAGCTAGGGCCTCAAGATTGTGATGTTAACTTCTGTTACAAAATGAGAACTGAGACCACCATGTGAAACATGCAAAGGAAGCATTCAAAGCTGGTTTTGGTCTTTTATCCTCTTCAGTCATCAAAGCTACAAGAAAGGTTAAATAGAGGTCAGAAGATTTTTGTTTGGAAAGTTGAGCGTTTTTCTTTTGCTCCAAGCCTTGAAGATCTTCAATAGGGTCCCAGTGACCTTAACACATATCCCAGTAGACCTGTATCCGGGCATCAGAAAGGGCAGACACTGCTGCCTTGCTTCTCTGAGAAAGGAGTGAGACCATGTTGCTGCAAAGATGATGACTTTCACTCCTCAAGTTAATTGGGGCAAGTCATACATGTTTTCCCTTTGATCAGATGTTGAGTGTGAGAAAACTGATGAGAATTTATCTTAGATACCAACAAAGAAGACCTCTTAGGAGGGCAAAATGAGCTCAGCAGAGAGTACTGTTGGTACTTCTGGATCCAGTTTCATTGGCGAGACACACTATTTTACTGGGGGAAGAAGGAATGATATCTCTGAAAACCCCACAAAAATGCTCTTGAAAACAAAAATTTAGTTGTATATAACTGTCAATTCTTAGTGGTAGCGGTTGGTGCTTGAATGCTAAAGAAGTCACAGGACAATGTCTACAGATTTATGTTTTATGGCAGGAAGAGGATAAACTAGAGCATCCAAGTGAAAGCAAGGGTCTGCGTCCTAGTCAAAGGCTGTCTCACAGCAAGGGGTCGGGAGAGACCAAGTGCAAGCTCCAGCTGGCCTCGCTCTGTAAGGCCACGGCACTGATATATTTATGGAAGACCTAGCAATCAGAGAGCCCAAAGTGGAATTTTGGCTTCTCTACTGCAATGTAGGTGTATTTTTGCTATGCAATCAGTTGCAATGGCAGAAACTTTTAAGTATCATATTAAAAATCAGATTAAAATAATTTTGCTGTTATCAATATGTAATGTGGACAAGGTGGTCAAAAGCATCCCCAAACTCCTTGGATATATGATTATAAAGTAATACCATGAATTAAGCCTTGACCAAAAGTGGGCCATGCTGGCATAATACTTGGTTGAATAAAACCTCTGAGGCTTATCCTAGGCTTTCTGGTGTTAATCTTTATAGAACAGCACACTGTGACAACGTCTTTCTGTTAAGAAAATTTAAGCCCCTTATTTCTTCTTGTTCTCTAAGCCCACAGAAGGTAGAATCAGCCTAGAAAATGGAGGAGGAAAATAGATGCTCAAGGTGGAGAAAAAGAGTTGACTGTATCTGTTTGCTTCTCAAAGCATGTCTGAGCAGGAGGGGAATGAAGATGTAATTGTAAACAAAGTTGAATCTTGTGACTATCACATAGAACTAATAACATGGTTTAGATCTAAGATGTTCTCCCAAAAGCTCATGTGTTAAGAGGTGGGATTTGGGAAGTGATTGGATCGTGAGATCTCTGACTGTATCAGAGGATTAATTCATTGATAGATTCATAATTTGTGTACATTATTGGTAGATGATGAAGTCTTAGGAGGTAGACAGTGTAGTTGAAGGGAGCGTGACTAGGTGGACTATATCTTGCCCCCAGATCCTTTCTGTTTGGTCTTTCCCTCTCTCTCTGGTTCCTGGTGATTGTAAAATGAGCAGCTTTGGTTCATCATGTACTTCTGTCATGATGTTCTGCTTTTCCTTCAGTCCAGAAACTGAAACCAGCTGATCATGGACTGAAAACCATTGAAGTCATGACCAAAATAAATCTTTGATAGTAACTGTTTTCACTTTGTATGTCAAAGAGGGGGAGTATTGTCACTTTAATATTACTTTCCCATAAAAATTTTGTTTTTCTTTCTCTTTAGGGAATCATTAACTCATTTTTGTGGCACTTTTATTTTTTGGTGCACTAGTCTTTTTTTTTTTTTTTATTTTTTAAAGAATACAACCAAACAAAATAAAACAGAGTAAAGTCAGTCACAAAAAAACAATGAACATGGTACATGACTTTTAAACAGGGTAAAAGGCAATCAATAATGGTTGCCATAATGCCTCTTGTTATCTTCAATATCTTGCATACCATCAAGGATAAATAAAATTAAAAAAAAGAACAAAATAAAACTAGTAAAAAACAAAACAAAACAAAACAAACAATGCCAAACAATGTAAGCTATACAGAACTTCAAGATACTAGTAGAACAGCAGTGGCTATCATAGCGCTTCTTGTTATCTTCAGAATAGTTGCATACACTTTCAGATATAATACAATCAAACAACACAGAATAGAGTAAAATCAGTCAAAACAAAACAATGAAAGCATACAGGGTTTCAAAACAAGATAATTGGACATCCTTGATGGCTGCCATTATATATTTTGTTATCTTTAAAATAGCTGTCCATGCCATCAAGTATAATAAAATCAAACAAATCAGAATAAAACAAAACTAATCAGAACAATGAAGACAATATGAGTTTCAAATCATGCTAATAGATTAAAAGTAGTCACTTCCTTCCCTTTTTAGATAATTCCTCCCCTTTGACTTTCCCAATATGTATTGTGCATTTTGTATCCCACTAACTCCTTTAGTTTGTTATATTAGGGAGACAACATGAAATTCACCCACGTGACTCTGAACCATTTCATCCATGAACATGATTTCAAGTTGTCTCCATCCACCTACAAGAGCCTTGAGGTTATCTTCCTTTATAGCTGATTAGGTTTCCACAACATAAAATGCCATGTCTTTCTTATCCATTCTGCAGTTGATGAGTAAGCGACCCCCACTTTTTTTTTTTTGGCTCCCTGTCACACAGGGCATTGTTCTTCCTCCTTTGACTTTCAGTCTATGAATTTTCTTTCTAGTTAAATGTGTTCCTTGTATAAAGCATATTGATGGATACTGTCTCCTGATCCACTATGCCTGTGTTTCTTTCTATTGGTGCATTGAGGCCCTCTACATTAATAGTTATGGCCCTCTTGCACTGTATTGCCTCTGCCATGCTATTTTCCTGCCATTGGCTCCCTAGTTTTCCTCTCCATTCAATTGACTGGCCCCACTTGGTGGTCCTCTTCTGTCATTATTCCTGAGACCGTGGTCCTTTTTATCTCTCTCTAGAATGTCCTTTAGTATTCTTTGTAGGGTTGGTTTGGTGGTCATGAATTCCTTGAGTTGTTCTTTGTCATGGAAGCATCTTGTTTCTCCATTAATTTTGAAAGAAAATTTTGCAGGGTACATCAGTCCGAGTTGGAAGTTGTTTTCTTTCAGGACTTGTAATACTTCACTCCAGCCTCTTCTTGACTTGATGGTTTATGCTGAGAAATCTGCCATAATCCTGATGGGTTTTCCTTTATAGGTGATCTGTTTCTTTTCTCTAACAGCTTTTAATATTCTGTTCTTGTGTTGAATTTCTGGGATCTTGATTATTATATGTCTGGGTGTAGATTTGTTTTGGTCATGGCTAGCTGGAGTTCTATATGCCTCACTTATTTGAATGTCACTTTCTTTACCCATGCTTGGGAAGTTCCCTGAAATTATTTCTGTAAATACAGTCCTGATGTCATTTGTCTTGACCCCTGCTTTTTCACTCACATTTTTAACTCTTAAGTTATGTTTCTTTGAGTTGTCTTGCAGCCATTGAATTGTTACTTCTTGAGTTCTTGTTATTTTTAAGAGCTCTTTCCTTTTGCAGTCATAAACTGCAAACCTGTCTTCAAGGTTTTCAGGTCTATCTTCAGTTTCTTTCAAGTGGTTTTGCCAGCTTTCAATGGAGTTTTTAATTTCCTGGATATCTCTTTGAATGTGTTTCATGCATTCTAAATCTCTGGTATATTGTTCATTCATGGTTTCCCTCATTTTCCTACACTCCTCTATTTTTTAATCTGTGCCTTCTTTAGAGGTACTTAGTAATTCTTTTATTATGTTTTTCATTTCTTCTTTTACCTGAGATAGTATTTCTGTTCTAATTTCTTTTATAGCCTCATGAAGTTGTTTCTTCATTTCAGTTGCCATCACTTCAGACATTTCAGGTGTGAGACTCCCGATCTCTTCCATGTTTACCTCTCCTGGGCTTGTGCTATTTGGGTTGGATGCCAGAGATTGCCTTTTCCTTCTTTATCTTGACATATTCCTGGTTTCTTCCACATATGTGGGTAGTGGAGTCCCAGGCTCTTCTGGCATTGGCTACAATTTCTCTGAAGCAAGACTGTTTGGTTTTTCTAGCCAGTGCTGGCTACAGGTGTCTGATGGTGGGTGCCTGTGCTTCTGTACTGAGCTGGGTACCTGCCTACAAGGGCCCTTGGAGTTTGCAAGGGAACGGAGCCAGCCAGGACCTGTGGATCTAAGCTGGTTAGGAACCTACACTATATTATCTGGAATGCATGTGGGAGTGGGACTCAGTCCAAGCAACTTCTGCAGCTCCACACCCAACCTGGAGCGCTGGAAGAAGCTGGCAGCAGCCCTGTCTCTGAGCTTATCCTGCCCAAATGCAAAATGGCTTCTGGTCAATTGCTCTCTCCCGTGGGAGGACTGAGTCCCCTGCACTCACTGCCAGCCAGCACAGACCTCCATGTCTGCCACTTTCTTCCACCACTGCACCTCTCTGCAGAGACCTCTGGGGTTGCAAGCAGCCCACCACTGTGACTGTGTGTCCCCAGGTTCAATAGCTCCTCTCACAGGGTGAGTCTGGCTCCAGGCTAAGGCACTGCCAGCTACCACCTTCTTTGTTTAAGTTTTTCTTTTTACTCTCTCTGTGGGTTTCAATTCACATTTTAGATTCTTCCTGGGTTCAGGGGACCCACTTCCTTCCTTCTTGTTCTTCCCATAATGCTATAGTCCAGTGTCCGAACTTTCTCTCAGAGAGTCTGTTTACTTTGCTGCTTACTGTTCTTCCATCTTTCTGGAAGTTCCCTGTACTAGTCTTTTTCATATTGTAATGGTACTGGAACATTTTGGTATTCACATGCAAAAAATGAATTTGAAATATGTATATATATATATCTCCTCAAAATGGATCATAGACACGAATGTCTATAGAAAAAACTATAACACTCTAAAAGAAAATGAGCAAAAAAGCTCCTCCAAAACCCAAAAACCCAAAATAAATCTTTTCTCCTTTAAGTTGACTTTTTCAGGTATTTGATCAAGATGATGAAATGCTAATACAACTAGGTATTTTAATCACTAAGACTGATTTCTTTTTTTTTTATTTTATGAAAAAAAGGTAAAGTAAAATTTCATAGCAAAATAATAGGAGAATAACAATAGTTGATACATTACCTATTGTTACCTTTAAAGTAGTTGCTCAGGGTGAAAGATATGGCCATAAAAATTTCTCCAATGGATATTAGCACAAACCTTCCTTTTTAATGAACTAAGAGACACTAATAGTATAATTGACTTGCATTTTTCCTTTTTTCCTACTGTCCTTTCCCCTTGCACCCATCCTAGTTCCTTTTTCTTTTGAACAATTGCTTCCCATTTCACAATATCTATTGCACATTTTAGAACTTAGTTATTCTCTGAGTTTCTCCTACCAGGGAGACAATATGATGTTCACACACATGAGTGATTTATTTCACCATACTCATGAGTGAGTATGGTCTCAAGTTGCATCCCTTTACCTATAAAAGTCTCAGGTTTATCCTTCTTTATGACTGAGTGGCACTCCATTATATAAAAATACCCCATCTTTTTTATCCATTTCTTGATTGATGGTCATTTGAGTTGTTTCCAAGTTTAGCTATTACAAATTGTGCTGCTATATAGATGGTGGACATATATTGCTGTAGTATGATGTTTTTAATTCTTCTGGGAAGATACCCAGAAGTGGAATACCTGAGTGGAATGGGACCTCTAATCCTAGTTTTTTTGAGGAACCTCCACACTGATTCCACAGTGCTTGTACCAATCTACAATCCCATCAACAATGGAGAAGTGTTCCTTTTCCACCCATAGCCCCATCAGCATTTGTTATTGGTTGATTTCTTGATAGTAGCCATTCTTTCTGGGGTGAGGTGGAATCTCAGTGTTGTTTTAATTTGCATCTCTTGAATGTCCAGTGATGTTGAACATTTTTTTGTATATTTATTTGTTGCTTGTATTTCTTCATCTGAGAAGTGTATATTCACTTCAGAAGCCCATTTTTTTGATTGGGTCTTTAAATTTAAGGTGTCTGAGTTTTTCAATTATTTATATGTTCTAGATAGAAGTCTTTTGTCTGAGTGACAATTGGCTAAAATTTTTCTCACTCTGTGGGTTGTATTTTCACTTTGTTGATGATTTCCTTTGCTGTGCAAAAAATTTTAATAAGATGAGATCCCAGTTATTGATGCTTTGGAGTATTTTCCATGCAGTCTGGGTTTTGTTCCTGAACCCTCTACCTACACATGTGTCTTCAAAATTTCTACCTACTTCTTATTCCAGTAGATTGAGTGTTTCTGCTTTAATAGTTAGATCTTTGATCCACTATGATTTTTGTTTAGTTTATGGTGATAGACATGGGTCTAATTTTAGTCTTCAGCATGTAGAGAGTCAGCTTTTCCAGCACCACTTTAATTAAAGAGGCTATCTTTGTTTCAGTGAACAGGTTTAGCCCCTTTGTCAAAGATAAGGTGGCCAAGTGTGTTTGTAGTTGTGCCTGCATCTTCTAATCTGTCCCACTGATCTTCAGGTCTGTTTTTTTTGACAGTATCATACTGATTTTAGCATGGTAGCTTTGTACTATAATTTCAAGTCAGACATTTTTATGCCTCCTGCCTTGCTTTTGTTGTCCATAATTGCCCTTGCTATTGTAGGTCCCTTCTGGTTCCAGATGAATTTTAGGAATGTTTTCCCTAGATTTGTGAGGTATGCTAATGGTATTTTGATTGAGATTGCATTAAATCTGTATAACACTTTTGAGAGTATAGCCATTTTTACAATGTTGGTTCTTCCTATTCTTGAGCAAGGATATCTATTTTCTGATACCCTCTTTGATATCTTTTTTCAGAGTACTGTAATTTTCAATATTTAGATCCTTTGCTTCCTTTTTTAGATTGGTTCCTAAGTATTTCATTTTTGGGATACTATTGTGAATGGTTTGATTTCTCTCTCAGTGAGTTTGTTGTTTGTGTACAGGAATGCTATTGATTTTTGAATGTTGACTTTATATCCAGCTACATGATTGAATTTGGGTATTAAATCTAGAAATCTTTTGGTGGAGTTTTTGGGGTCTTGTATGTGGAGTATCATGTCATCTGCGAATAATGATAATTTAACTTCTTCCCTTTTGTCTTTATTCCTTTTGTCTGTCTTGTCTAATTGTTCTGTTAGTGTTTCCAGAACTATAGCAAATAGGAGTGGTGATAGTGGACATACTTGTCTTGTTCCTGATTTTAGAGTGAAAGTGTTCCGTTTTGAACATTTAGTATGATGTTAGGTGTTGATTTGTCATAGATGGCTTTTATCAGATTGAGATAAAGACCATCTATTCTAATTTTCTGTAGGGTTTTTTTTTTTTATCATGAATGAGTGTTGGATTTTGTCAAAAGCTTTTTCTGCATCTATAGAGGTGATCATGTGATTTTTGTCTTTGGCTCTGTTGATATGTTGTATTACATTTATTGATCTGCATATGTTGAACCATCCCTGCATTCCTGGGATGAATTCTATTTGGTCATGGTGCATAACCTTCTTGATGATTTGCTGTATTCTGTTTGCTAGTATCTTATTAAGGATTTTTGTCTATGTTCATCAGCTAGATTGGTTTGTAGCTCTGTTTTTTGGTCAGGTTTTTCTCTGGTTTTGGTGTCAGAGTAATACTTGCCTCCAGGAATGAGTTAGGGAGTATTGTTTCCTTTTAAATTTCATTAAAGTGGCTAAGGATATTTGTATTAAATCTTCTCTAAGTTTCTTGTAGAATTCAGCAGTGAATTCATCAGTACCTGGGCTTTTCTTTGTTGGTAAACTTTAAAAGTACGTTTTCAATTTCATTGACTGATTTTGGGTTATTCATAATTTTTATATCTTCTTGATTCAGATTTGGTAATTCATACATATCTAGGAATCTGTCCATTTCTTCTGTGTTTTCCATGCCATGAGAGTAAAGTAAGACTGGTTTCATGATCAAAAGTACTTGTCACTTTTCATTAATGAGGAATGACCATAAAGCCCATGGACAGGAAAAAATTAGGGCTCCAAAATAGATTTGAATGGGAAGGAGAAGAAAAGTATCAATCCATTTGTTGATTGTATCATGAATTTGAGCTTTTAAAAAATAGTTGTCCCTTAGTATCTATGGGAGTTTTGTTGTAGCCCCTACACAATCCAAGAATACTATGTTTCTTATTTAAAATGATATAATATTTGCATGCAAACCACATACACCCATACATCTTCCAATATATTTTATGTCAACTCTAGATTACTTATAATATCTAATAGTTTCAGTACTGTTCAAGTAGTTGTTGTACTGTATCATTTAGGGAATACTGTCAAGAAAAAATACTGTATGTGTTCAATACAGAAGCAAACACTGTAGGCTAACTATGCAATACGTATCGGCAACAACATTTAAAAGAAACAGTTTTGACCCAAGATTAGCTAAACTTGTAGATGCAGAACCCACAGTTACAGAGGGCTGCATGTTTACTGCTTGTATGAGATATCAGATCTAAAATTGGGCCAGTGATGAGGAATGTTCAAATAAACTTAAAGAAGTTAAAAATAGCTAAGTAATAGAAAGATAAGTAAAACTCCCTTCTCCATTTTCAAACTTGACTAGCAAAAAACACTGAAATCTTTTTGCTTTCTTTCTCTTTAAAATTTGAATTAAAATTTTCTTAGCTGATATGTAAAAATATAGCAATAGTACATATTAATGGAACACCATGTAATGTTTCAATCCATGTAGATATTGTTTAATATTTAAATCAGGTTACACTTATCTGTCTCCTCAAAAATTTATCATTTCTTCATGATGAAACATTCAAAATCTTTTAGCTTCTTGAGATCTACAGAACATACTTGTTATCTAGTCACCCTACTGCATGCCTCACATCTCTGAAACTCTTACTCCTATGCAACTGCCATTTAGCACCCATTGTCAACCTCTTCCTATTCCTCCCCGACCTCCTCCTCTTCCCAGCATCTGTGACCACTGTTCTACTTTCAACTTCTACAGGATCAACTTTTGAGACTCATGTAGTACTTTTCTTTCTGTGCCTGGCTTATTTCACTTGCCATAATGATCTCCTGTTCCATTCACGTTGTCACAAATGCCAGGGTTTGATTCTTTTTATGGTTGAATAACTTTTCATTGTGTCTGTGATGCATTTTTTAAAATTTATTTATTGGTTGATGGGCGCTTAGGTTATTTCCATTTCTTGTCCATTGTGAATAATGCCATGATAAACATAAAGCAACATGTTTACATGTGTCCTAGTTACCTTTCTTCATTTCTGAGACAAAATATTCAGCATCCAAAGGTAAAAGAGAAAAGGTTTATTGTAGCTCACAGTTTGTAGAGATTTCAGTCCATAGTTGGCTGTCTCCAAGGCAGGGCGGCTTGGCAGAGGGGCATAGAAGCAAGAGGCAGCACAGCCAGTGAGCAGTGTGCTGCAAGTAGCAAGCTCCTTTCTATTACATCCAGGCTGTAAGCTGATTGATTGATGCCATCCACATCCAGGGTGGGGCACCCTTAATCCCAGCATCACACTTCCTAGATCCAGCCATCTCTGAAAAGTCTGCCTATGACCTCATGAGGCTTTGGGAGGACATCTAAATACAAACCATAACAACATGTGTCATTTGGTTTTATGACACAGGACAAAGAATTAAGATACCAGTTTCATGAGTTTAGGAGCTGGTTTACAGTATTAAAGAGATATCTTGCACAACTGAGAAGAGTTCAGGGTCAAGATATGAAATATGCTTTTCTGGGCCGTGGCAGCAAAATGACAGAAGCTAATGATAGCTAACTTTCCCCAGCACCTTGCAGTTAGTGCGGGGCTATTAGACAGGTTCTGGCTATTGTATGAAGGCAGATGTGTCACAGACTTTTTCTTAAATGCCTCCTAGACAGACACTCCAGATTCTTTCTCTGCCTCTCTGACAGTAAAGGTTGTGCTTTCTAGAGGGAATAGCCACAAGGAGGAGGAAGTTCTCCTGACCTGTGTAGGGCTTTGCATAAGTAAGGTAAGCCACAGAAATGTTGGGTTAAACTGTAGGTTAAAGTATCTTGACAATATATAGAAAAATAGTATAAGGAAAAGGAAGATCAGAAACATGAAATGGTTTTATGTTAGACAAATGTCTAAAGGTGGAATCAATAATTCTTTCAGGTCAATATCTGTTGGAGAGGATGGGGTAAGAGGAAAGACAGAAGAAATGTCACTGGCCTCTACCTTGTGGTTGTATTTTTTAAAAACCTTATAAAAAAACAAGAAAAACCATATACCATATATATGAATGTGCAAAAATCGTAGAATGTTCCCAAACTGAACACACCCATGTAACCAGCATATGAATGAAAATCGGTCTTAACAGAATTTCAGATCATTTATGGGTTTTTTTCATTTCAATCCCACTGGGCCACACCCCTAGCTCCATCTCATCACATTTTTGTTGTGGTTGTTGTTTTGTTTTTTGAGACAAGTCTCACTATGTAGTTTGGACTGATCTTGAACCCATTAGGCAGCCCAGTCTGGCCTCCAACTCATTGCAGTCCTGCTTCAGCCTCCTGTGTGCTGGGATTACAGGTGTGTGCCCTTACACCCAGCTCATTTCATCACATTTTTAAAAGCAGAGAATTTTCAAAGAAAATCATATGATATAATCCAATTTAATAATAAAAATACTAGAAAGTACCAAAAATATCATTTCATGGAGAATAAGAATAAATGAATAACTCCTGATAAAATTAGAAATCAAAGCTATGAAAATAATGTTATGTGAAAAGTTTGATGGTTCCTGCAAAAGGTATTCTCAGAAAAATTCATAGTTTTAAATATCTTGTATAGAATATCGAAAAAGACTAACCATGAGCATATTATCTATCTTAAAAAGTAGCAAGCTAGGCATGGTGGTGTACACCTGTAACACCAGCACTCTTTGAGGTTGAAGCTGGAGGACTACAAGTTTGAGTTTAGCCTCAGCAATTTAGCAACTTAGCAAGATTTTGATTCAAAAGAAAAAGGCAAAAATAAAACTAAATAAATAAAAACAAATAAATAAATAAAGGTTAAAGATGTAGCTCAGTTTTAGGGCCCTATATTCAGTCCCCAGTACCAAAGCAAAACAAAGCAAACCCCAAAGTAAACAGGAAGTAAGACTTACTGTATTTCATCATTTGTAAGGTCTACTTTATTTTCTATTTTGACATCTCTGGTTTAGGATATGTCATCAATGTCTGTTGACCAGGCAGCGGTGTGGCCTTGCTATTGCCTATGCAAATAAGAACTTGGCTGTTCTTTTTACTGACACAAATGAAACCTTTTAGAATGTCAATCAAAAACCATGTAAGTGCTATTTGAGGAGGGATATGAGTACAGATTGATGTCTGAAATACTTCGAATGACACTTTCAGGAAGAGATAATAAGCCCTGAAGATTGCAAAATGGGAATCCACAGCTTGGAAGAAAACCATGGGAACAAAAGTGGAACCCTGTTTTAAGAAACGCTGCCTTCCCAGCACGTGATGATACGGTGTGGTGACATGTGAACATCAATAACTGAGTCCACAGTAGTTTGAAAGAGATGGCCTCTCCATGAGAGGGCATTTTAGGACATACTATAAGCAACTTTACATTCTCCTTGTATGGACACACAAGAGAAGTATGATTAAAATTTATGCCTAAGTAATCCAAAAAGAACTTTTCCAGTAAGTACAGAAACATTCTAAGTGACGAGAAGGTCTTATGTTCCAGATTATGTGAAAACATTTTGTTTTTTCTAAGTAGTATCCAAAATAATGATGAAATGTGGTAATACAATCTAATGCTACAGTTAATGAAATAGAAAACTATGAGCAAAATGTGTAAGTAAATATAAAAAGTTTTTCTGAAAAAGTTAAATATACATATGCATACCTAAGTATATGTATATTATTCATGAGCCTGGTCAAAAAGAAAATGCTGGGACAGAAATATTGAAATTAAGAGTAAGAAGAGAGACAGGGCTACAGAAAACGCAAATATTAAAACTATAAGGGAATATCACATACAGCTGATTGGTAAGCTATTTGAAAATCAAAAATGTGGATTGGCAAATTTTTTCTTTAATAAATGTTTTAGATTTTGTGAGTCAAGAAGTAAAAATTGAGGATATTATGTGGTCATCTAAATGTTCATTTAAAATTTAACCACTTAAGAATTTGTGAATCATTTAAAATTCAATAATCATAGAAAAGCAGATGGTGGGCCAGATTTGGTCTATATGCCCCTTTTCCCTGACCTGATTGAGAAAGCAATGATTTCCTGGATAAATACAATTTCCAAAAATGACCCAAGACGACATGAAAAATTTGAATACAAGGATTACTGTGAAAGAATTAGAAAGGTAATTAAAGATCCACTTTGCACAAAAGACCAGGATCAGATGATTTCACAGTTGGATATTTAACCTTTAAGGAAAAAATAATGCCAATGTTATTACAGATGATAGAAAACTATTAGTGGTAATGGAGAAAAGATGGAAATATCTGAAATTCATTTAGTGAAGCCATTGTACCATTAATATCAAAACTAACTATTGCACAAGTAGTACAAAAATTTATAAGCCAAGATTACATATGGATATGAGTTGCAGAAATAAAAAATGAAATATTACCAAAAAGAATACAGCAGTATATCATCAAATAGGAAAAGGCAAAGGCAAGGAAATTTACCTGGAAATTTATCAATATTATTTATCATATCAACAAAATTAAGACAGACACACATGACCAGAGCAATAAATACTAAAAAGGCTTTCATTAAGCAAAACAAAATTCAGCTGTTATTCCTACCAAAAGGTTCTAAATGACAATAAAAGAACACTATTTAAATATGACAAAGAATAATTTTGACCATGTAATAGGAAATTATCACACTAAAATTTTTAAGGCAAGTCAACATTAAAGAACAAAACAGTGCTGCTGATTATTGCCTTACTGTTCAATGTTGTTTTGGATGCTTTAGTGATCGTACTCAGACAAAATAACAAAATAATTTGTATAAACATTGGGGAAAAAAAGCTAAGCTGATCATATGATTCTATAACTGGAAAAACAAGGTATAGTTTCAAACACTTTTAAAACAATTAAAGGAGTTTGGTAATATTGGCTACAAATTTTTCTTTATTCTGGAAATAAGAATCTAATAATGGAAATAGAAAACATTCTGTTCTTTCTTTCTTTCTTTATTTATTTCTTAAACATCCCATGTATAACACTAAAAAATTTTAAAATATAGGAAAGTATAGAACAAATATGAAGTAAGTACAAATATAAAACAGAAGGATGCAAATCAACATCCAAATAAAGGGGAAATGTTTATTGTTGGATGGGGAAAACTAGTAACCATACAAATGATTATGTCAATAATATTAGTATATTAGTGACACCCCAATTAGAATTCCAATGAATGGGAGGAGCAAGTGATAATGATAACTTTAAATTTCATATGTGGGAAAAGTACTTGTGAACAGCCAGTAAAAGTGTGAAAAGAAGCATAGGGAGGAGGCACCTGCTTTACTAAGTTGTAAGACGCTAAATGCCACCATAGTACATCAGCGTGATGTAGCTTAGGGACAGCTATATAGGCCAGAACACAGACGGACAGCTAAGAAATACAGTCCATTTCATTTGAGAATTTTGTGTGTGAAAATGTGCTATTTCAGTTCAGTAGTGGAAGAATGGTGTATTTAATAAACAATGTGAGTGCAACAGGCTCTCTATCTAGAGGAAGATTGTAGAGGACTCATATTTAGTATCATTTATAAAAATTACAAGTCAGTGGAAGGAATGGGGCTTGTAAGGTCTGTTTAACCTGGTCTAACTCGTGTTTTGAAAGTTTACCGACTCTCAAGTCATCCTGCCCTAAGTCTTCTAGAAGTAAGGGAAACGGAAGGACAGATAAAGCCAGTCACACCTGTCTGGCTATAAAGAAGCTTGAATATGGTCTCTGAAACATGACAAAAACAAGGAGACACTGGATGGCTTGCGGTGTATGCTGAAGAAAGTCTGCTGGAGAGAAAGAGAGAGAAAGCCTATTACGTTTGTACAATGTTTTGGCTAACGATGCACAGCATATACAATGGCAGTCCTAAAAGACTGTGATGAAGTTGGAAAACTTCTACTGCCCAGGGGCAGCATAGCAGTTGTGATGTCACAGTGCAGCACATTACTCCTGTGTCTGTGGTGATAGTTGTGTGAGCAAACCTACTGTACTGAGGGTCATGTAAAAGTGTGGCACATGCAATTATGTGTGGCACACAATACTTGGGAATGACCATGAACAGCTATACTGCTGGTTTATGTGTTGACTCTGCCACACGTGTGCATTTATTATACTAATATTATTATTTTAGATTGTACCTCTCCTTATTAAAAAAAGTGTGGTGGAAAACTGTGCAGTGTTTGCCTGCAGTCGTCTCACACATCTCTTGATGGCATGCCCAGGCCAGGTTGAGTGATTGTGACACCAGCGAGGCCTGTGCAGGTAAACTCTGTGATGTTAGCACAACGAAAGCACCTAAGGATGCATTTCTCAGAATGTCACTCCTGTTAAATGGCATATGAGCGTATTTTTTTTTTTTGGTACAGGGAATCGAACTCACGATCTCGTGCTTGCCAGGCAGGTGCCGTGCCACTGAGCTATATCCTCGGCGCATTGGTGTATTTTTTGTCATTGCTTGGATCCCTTGTGGTTACTGCAAGACAGGATGGTTTTCACTAGTCTTGATTTGCTTTGGCTTCTGGCCAGCCCTTTACTGTGGTCCTGCACTTTCCCTTAGAAGGACTGGAAGACCAATGTTCATCGCAAGTCCGACTACCGCATCCAGGAACCCCCCAAGCTCTGTAGTACACTCTCTCACAGGAGGGAAGGAAATGGCATTACTATTGCTTTTTTCTTCACACTTAAAAACTTTGAACAGAGGGGATGAAAGCTAGAGAACTACACAAAAGGCTAACTGCTTTCTTCATTCACTTTTAAGAGCCCCTAGCCTGATCTCTAGAGACAGGTCATGAATTACTTCCCCGGAGGCCTGTGAGGAGGAGCATCAGGGAAAAAGGGAAGTGAGCAGTTAAGGCCTGTGGGACAGCTGTCCCTGCGATGAGCCCGATTTCTGGAGCTTCTAGAGTCTAGCCCTAAAAGACAGGTGTAGCTAACAGATGAGAGAAGCGGTGGGCGTGCAGAGAAGACTAGTCACTGGACAGTGGGCCCAGAAAGGCTCGTTCAGTTCCCTCTGGCCCCTGCTTGCTGGGCTGGTGTGTGTGTGTTGGTGAGTAGCAGACTTGAAGTGTGGTCCTGAGGTAGGAAAGCAGCTGTCCATTGAGCTCACCAGGGATGGTCACTACTTGTGCTCGGATGGCAAGGCAGTGCCTGGCTGTAGTCATGGCTAAGTAGCTGAGGGACGGAAGGGTATTGGGCAGACCAGCAAAGGGTGTCTTCCCAGACACCAGAGAGGTGAGGTAAATGAGGGCTGAGATAAGGTTCAAGAATCCTCAAGATCTCTGCCTAGGGCTCTCTGACCGAGTCAGGACCAGGTGCGGTTTGTGTCTCTGAGTGGTGACACAGAAGCACAGGGCAACAACACAGACCCAGCTCTCTGGGTCTCACCCACTGTGGCAGCTTCCAGGATTTCTCTAGCTTGATGTGATCAGGTGGCTGCTCTTTAGGAAGGGGTGTGAAGAAACGGGGGTGACTTGGGGGCTGCCATTTGAGTGGGTTTTTTTTTTTTGTTATACGGAAATGACTAGACCTTGAAGATCTGTCAGAAGGATTCCAGAAGATCATGAATTAGGAATCACTTAGCCTAGAAAATGGCACAGAAGAGGCATTTAATCAAAGGGAATTTTCCCCATTCTGTCTGAAAAAGCCAGTGTGGCCTCTCTGGAGTCCTTGAACATCACTTTTGTTTTGGGTTGTGTCGAGATGTCCTCCCAAAACCTCATGCTCTCATAGGTGGATTTTTTGGAGGTGGCTGGATCTAGGTTATGATACGAGGATTAGTCCACTAATTGGCTTATCATAGATCTGGGTGTGGATAAGAGGAAGTTCCATCCTGGGTGTGGGTGGCACCACCCAAAATGCTTGTAGTCTGAATGGGGTAAAAGGGAAAGGGAGGCTTGCTGCTTGCCTATTTGGTCTATTTCTCTCCTGCCATTCCACCCCGCCTTAGAGCCAGTTGACTATGGACTGGAAATCCCTACAAACTGAGCCAAAATAAACTTTTGCTCCTTTAACTTGTGGGTGTTGGATATTTGAGGTATTTTGTTTCAGCAACAAGAAAAGTAACTAAGACAAATTCCCTTCAGTTGAGTTCACCTGGCCCTGCCTCAGTGGTTGAAGCAAAAGTGGTTAGTGAGCTTTAGTTCAAGTTACATGTTTCTTACACTCCTCTTTGCTACCTTTTCTAACTTCTTTTCTGTAGTATCACTTTGCATAGAGTTGTGTCTGGCACATAGTAGGTGCTCAACAAATATTGCTGAATAAATGATTTAATTTCTTATCCTTTGACTACTCTGAGTGAAACTCTAAAATAATACACAATTTTATCTGAATAGTCATTGTCACCTACAAATTCATTTCCCCAATGGTCACCTGGTAAGGTCAGTTCCAGCTTTCAGATCTCACATTATGTTATAAATATTTTACACATCCAGAGCCTGCATTAAAAATATGTTTTGCTGTAAAATGACAAAATGATTTCTGTAGGATTTCTTTAGAAATTATTGGCTACTGGAAACTTATTTAATTGGCAATTTACTGGGATTTCTTGGCAATCACTGTGTTTGCTTGGGAGTTTTTACAAGGTGAGAAAATCTAACTTACAAATAAGTAATGAAAGTCTTATGAATACTAAATCGAACAGTTAATGAATTTAAAATAATATTGTATTTTGGCAAGGAACATCGACTAATTTATATTTTGCTGGTTTCTTTTCACATTTAGGAGTCAGTGATTTTGTGTCCTGGCCTCAAACATTTCTGTGGTCCCCCGAAGAGTTCACATGACGTGGGCACTGAACCCCAAATGCTTGATGGATAACATACTCCCAAGAGACTGCAGGTTCTGCATGTTTGCCATTTATGCTTGTCTACAGTGACCTAGGCTCTACATCTTGAAAAAGGCAAAGGACGTTTTGGACATAGTCATCTAGCTTTGGCCTCTTTCCTCATTCAGTCCTGATTTTTCTTTTGGTGTCTTCCTGCCTGCCTGCCCATTTGGAGTTCACCCTCTGTCTATTTTGCCTGTGTATTATGTCACCTCCCTCAAGGTCACAGTTTTTGGTTAATTTGAAGTGCTGATCTGTATTATTAAATTCTTGCAGCGGTGGGTGGAGTCATTCACTTTTGTATTCTGTAAAAGGAAATTCTAGTGAGTGTGAGCTGAAGATAAGAATCAGTGCATCAGTTCTTTGCGTCAGTTCAAAAGAATTGACCCTCCCCAGCACCATGGCTGTCGCCAGTGGTCTCTGATGAAGCTGCTCCCCTTTGGAATCTCAGGCTGTCTCCCTCTCACTCTGACACTGGCATCCAGGGGTCTCCACCGTAGAGAGCAGATGGCAGAATAAGGCAAGAAAGGAATGACTGAAGGACTGGTATTGCCTGTCTGTTGAACTGCTGTAGTAGATGCTGTTTTCCAGATTATGGTCTGAGGCTGAGCAGCATCTGTACCATCTGTGAGCTTGTTAGAAACGTACCTCTCAGGCTCCCTCCTAGAGCTGCTGGGTTGAAGCTGCACTTCAGCAAATTTGTGTGTGTATTAAGGCTGGTGAAGCCCTGGACTACACATCACTACCTGGGTGCCCTTAGGTATCTCGGCATCCATCTAACCCGAGCATCTGCACATACAACTGTTTCCCCTCCTGAGGTTCCTCCTTCTGGGTATCTGGAGGTGCTGTAAGCATAATTTCATTGAGGAACTTGTTTATTCTATATTATTTCACATTTTTATTGCTTTCTTCCAATTAGATTATGAGCTTCTGGAAGACAGGGATCATCATCTCAATTCTCTATCAACAGTAGTTTTCACTGAGATTGAAACAAGTTTTAACCCTGTAGTCGTCAGTTTTCTTATCTAAGTGCTGGGGCTGGGCTTCATCTCAAAAGTTCCTCTTGATACTATCATTCTGTGATTCTATGATGTGCCTGAAGAAATCGGAACTACAAGGTTGAGAAGTACCTTGGAAGTCACCTAACTCAACAATTTCCTCCATCCTATCCCATGATAGACCCTTTAGTTATGTCCACATCAAATGACTGTTCAATTTAAGGTTGGGCACCTTGAGTGATAGAAAACTCAGTATCTCTGTGGCCAGTATATTCCAGTTTTAGAAGATTCTATGTTTTTGTAAACTTGTCTTTATATTTGTGAAGTTACATGGTCAAATCGAAAGAGAATGAGTATTGGAATTAAAATAGAAATGATCTCCAGTTCCACTAAGTGTGAGTTGGACAGACATGAAGTTAATCCAGGGCCTTTGCCTCCTGTTGTCTATCACTTTGTATAATCCTCTTCCTTTGTGTGTATTTGAGTTCTGTGACTTATTTCTAACCAAAAGAATATGGCAAAGGTAATGGATTATCACTACTGTAATTACATTAAGTAGCAAAAGCAAGGTTACTCCCATAATCACATAGACGTCTATGTCCCTTACTATCTTGCTGTCTCCAAGGTTGGCTTTGAAGAAGTCAGGTGTCATGAATTCTGCAACCCCAGGGAATAAATTCTGCCATCAACCTGAGGGAAACTGAAAGTTGTCCCTTCCCAGTAGGACCTCCAGAGAACCCATTTCTGATCTACACCATGGTCACAGTTTTGCAGAGGATCCAGCTATGCTGATCCTGGCTTTTTGACTTACAGAAACTGTGCAATAAAGAATGTGCTGTTTTAAGCTGCTAAATTTGCGTAATTTGTTGCACAGTATACCCAATGAATATACTGTATAATCTTGAGCATTGTTCTTCACTCACTTTCTGTAAAACAGAGATAAAAATATCTACCATGTAGCATTGTGTAAGAACTTGGAGACAATTTGCTGGCTGATGGTAGCTTTATTTATTTCTGTTGTTATTGCTGTTTTCTTGAGTCTGCTGCACCTCTTTGTAGCCAGTGTCATGAGAGTGTGGTCTCTATAAGCTGCCTCCAGTTCTCTGGTCAGTCTTCTCTCTCTGGTTCTTGTCTGCTCCATGTCTTTAAATAGCTCTTGTGGAGACGCCTGGAAACTTCTACTTTAGAAATCCAGTGTCTGCTTTACTCTGCCATCTATTCAGTAACTTCTCAGATGACTTTGCTATAGATGACCACTTACTCCTTGAAATACCTGCTTGACTTCCACGATGGCATGCTTTTCTGGTTTTTTCTCTCTGCTGCCTACTTTATGTCTGTCTGCGTGTCTGTCTTTGGCTTTCTGTTTCTGGACTTGGTGCTAGTCCTCTATTTCTTGCATATTCTTGTCATATATAACTTCAGCAAATTTTTACATTACCTGCTTTTATAGATATTCTAAATAGATATTTTAAATGGAGATTTTAAGTACATATTTAAATAAAAAATTATTACAGTAAAAGATGCATTGCCATTATTTTCCCCTAAAATACTCCCTCTTGCTTTGAACTCACTTATCCCATTGTTCTGGTCATTTTCTGAGGCAGTTGTGCAAGTTCTTTTTTATGAGTGCTCCTTACACGGTGTGGTATAAATTTGGCGAATGCTATGGCTGAGTGCCATCCAGCAGAAAGGCAGGCTTATAAAAATATGACAGCGTGTCCTCGCCTACCTTCTTCACTGGAGCTGGCACCAGGTGACTTCTGGTTCTTCAGCAAAGTCAAAATGACCATGAAAGGTAAATTTGGATCAATTCTGGACATTGAGGCAGCTACAACAGCTCAAGTCAACACATTCATGAAAGAAGACTTCTAGATATATTCCAGAAAGTGGCAAGAATGATAGGGTAAGTGCATTCAAAGAGAAAGGGAGTATTTGGAAGGAGTTTATAGCAATATATCTTTTAAAGTAATAAATTTAAAAATTATAACATTCGCTGTAGCTTTTGATGATACTTTATATATCAGTTAATAGCATTAATAGTAGGCTGATAGCCCCCAAATTCATAGCCCTCCTCCGTACACTCTTCTGGGCTCTAGATTCATTTGTCCAATTGTCATCTTTTTTTTTTTTCCCCAATTGTCATCTTGACTCCTCCATTTGACTACTTTGCAGTTATCGTAACATGTTCTAAACTGAACATTACTCCCCACACTCAGCACTGTTTATCTTGCCTCCTTTCTCACCTTGATAAATGGTGCCACTGTTTTCCAGCTTGTTTCAACCAAAAATTAGGGAATCACTCTTGATTTTGTTGCTTGTAATTGTTGTCCCTGCCCTCATCAGCAAGTGCTTTCTATTCTGATTTTAAAGATATGTCTTGACTATGTTCACTTCTCTTCATCTCTGCTGCCTCCACTCCAGCCCAGCCTCCACGAGCAACCCTTGAATACCGACTATATTCTAACACACTACTCATCAGACCACAATTGTCTCTTACAATTTAATTTTATTTTTGTCATTCTACTTGGCATGTGTGCACTGGTGATTAAAACCAGGGCTTTGCACATGCTAGGCAGTGTTCCCTCACTGAGCTACATTCCCAAGACCTTGTTATTTTTATTTTGAGACACAGTTTCACTAAATTGCCTAGGCTAGCCTTGAACTTTTAATCCTTTTGCCTTAGCCAAGTGACTGGGATTATGGGTGTTACCACCATGCTCCTTCTACCTTTAAAGAATTTGAATGCCTTTAAAATTCCTTTGTGTTTAAAATAGAACTCAAAACTTTAGGTGGCCTAAAGCTCTCTTCTGTGTGGATCTTCTCACCATGTTCCTGGTCTTTCTTTTCCTCTTTTTCTTCCTTCACTCCAGATACTCTGGTAGTGTTCATAGGTCCTAAATGTCAAATTTGTACCCACTTCTTTGTTTCTGTGTCTTCCTATGAACACGTTAGCTTGTGTTTGAATGCTAACAGGTGGAATAATATTTTGAAACCAGTTTAAGCATCAACGAACCTCAACACCCATCTTGCAAACACACATTTAACTCATTTGAAATGATCACATTACAAACAACCTTGACAAAGTTTGCCGCTCAGAGGCAATGACAGCTATACCATGATTGTCTTGATTCCAAGCACATTGTATTTTAAAAATGTGACTGTGTGTGTGTGTGTGTGTATTGGTGAGGGGCACATTTGAGGACTGATGAAATATGATGCACCTGAATAGCTCAGTAGTCTGTGGCTTGATCAAAACTCTTGGGGGCTTCGTGTCCCTTATTAATGCCCAGAGATTGCAGGCACTGTAAAGTGCTAAAATGCAGGGGATGCAGGTCAGTTGTGGCGCGAATGGCTCTAATTAGATCAGAGAGATGTGGAGCGAGGCTCTTCCCTGAGCTGGTTGTTCAACATGAGTGGTCACCATCAGTGTTTATAATTTTCTTATTGCTAATTGGACAAATGCTTGTGTTGTCTGTCACTTTCTGCATTTGTTCTCTGCTTCACTGAACTCTCTTCACCAAGGCAGTAAGATTCTGCTAGATAGAAAAGAGAGAGAGAGAGAACTGACTTTAAAAAAATCAGTCCTGAGATGACGGGATCTGACCAGCTGTGTGAAATCAAAGAGGAAACGATGACCCTTGATAGGGTCTCCTGGAAGGGGCACATGAGCGCGCTTTCCTTGAAGGACCCCTCTTTGAGCTGAGGTCAGGCACCTGCTGAGCCTGTGTCTGAACACTGCATACCGTGGCAAACAAAACCAGGCCTAACACCTGACTGTCCTGCTGAGAATTCGATTTCTAGGGGGAAAAAAAAAGAAAAGATAATGTGGGAGCCTTCTTGTCTGATGTCAAGGAATTAAAAAGTTGTTTTTTTAATGATTGACTAAAGAAAATAAGGCCTTTTGGGCAAAGTTCCACCCTGCCTTACAGTGTGCTGTTTTCTGGCATCTCAGTGCCCGACCACCCACCTTGCGTGATTCAGTTCCACGTGGCCTGGCCTAGGCTATAATGTCAGTGAGCACTTGTCAGCTCTAGAAGGAAAGAGTGGACTCACTGACATCTCACATCTGTTCTCCACATTGTCCTTTTGGCCCCTCACATAGCAGGTGGTAGCCAAGGTACTTTTTGACATGATTTTTTATTTTTGGGGTGCTGGGGATCAATTCAGGGCCTAGTGCATAATAGGCAAGCGCTGTACCACTGAGCTACATTCCTGGTCGTTTTAATGTTTTTATCTTGACTTTTTTTTTTTTTTTGAGACAGAGTCTTGCTGTGTGTTTCAGGCTGCTCTTCAGCTTGCTAAGTAGCTGAGGCTGACCTCGAACTCACAGTGGTCCTTCTGCCTCAGCCTCCTAAGTGCTGGGATTTCAGGTATGCTCCACCACTGCCAGCTATTTTTTATTTTTTATTTTGAGACAGAGTTTTTCTAAGTGTCCCAAGGTAACCTCAAACTTTTGATCCTCTTGCCTTAGCCTCTCAAGTAGCTGGGACTACAGCTGTGTGTGCCAGTAAATCTAATGTGACTTTAAATTCTCCCTTTTCTTGTTTTTCCTCATCCCCACATCATTAAGTTTCTTCTAATGTTTGAATTTTAAAACTTCACCTCATTTTTTGTATAGAGCAGAAGACAAGAAAAGTTCTTTTTTTAATGGTAAAATGCCATAGTTTATGATATTAGACCATCATATATTAGGTACTGAAGGGTCTTTGCTCTGTGGTCTAATAAAAAAGTTCAAAACTTGGCTCCTTCACTTACCAAGTTACTACCTCGGGTCAACTCTATGAATTTTAGTTTGCTTTTCTGAAAAATGAGAATAATAATAGAAGACATCCCCATTCCAACTGTTTTGAGCATGAAATGAGATCACATACACAGCCATGGGTGGGTTGGCATCTGGTTAAGTGTTAAATAAATGGCCACACTGGCATGGCAGGGTTTGAAGGGGTTCCGGTGCCTTATCAGGCTTTGTCAATTTCATTACTGTCAGCTCATATGCTTCTTCAGTGAGGATGCAGGCCTTGGCCACGTACGCATTTCACCAGCATGCTTCCCTCCAGCCTCAATCTCTAGGCTTTCACGTGTACTGCTGGTCAACCCTCTCTTCCCAGTTCCAGGTTTACAAATCTGTCTGCTGACAGGACCCATCTGGCAGCTAATACAAGAACTGAAGTCACTGTCCTCTCCCCAGATGCACTTTTTCTCCAAGGTGTCTCTCTTGTCACCATTGCATTCAGTGCAGAAACCAAGCTCATCCCAACTCCCCTTTCACTCTGCCTCAAATGCTCGATGATTCACTGAGTGTCTTCTGCCCACTCTACTCTGCCCTCCTTGTTCCTGGCTGAGGACTCTTGAGTTCTACTATATGGTGTGAGCATTTCTCATTGACTTCATCTCCATTTTCTCCATCTTCCAATCCACCCTTCACTCTTGCTTTTAGCATTCACCACGCCCACCTTAAAGTGGCCAGTGGCTCCAAATGACCTGAGTGTAAAATACCCACTCTATGATAGCCTGCAGCACCCTTTCTGCTGTGGTCTTTTTTCTTTCTTGCCCCTTCTTTCTCCCTTTCTAAATTTCTTTCACCTCAGTCATATTAGAATGGAATGTTCCTCTTGATCAGATGGATACCCCTCAGACTTGGCATGAACTCTTCTTTGTGGGATGTACTTCCCCTACTTTTAAAAAATTTCTTCAATGTTCAGTTCAACTGACACTTTCATAAAGTCTTTCTTGAATCTATCCCTCAAATCAGAGTTAGGTGCCTCTCCTTTTGCATCTTGGGCATTCCTTAATCCAATACTCTCCATACTTCTTGAAAGAAGGGAATTCATTGTCATTGTTTTTGAGTTGCACCACCATATTTAGCACCAAGTATGGCACACAATGGAAATGTGATGTTTCCTAAAACAGCACATAGAAGAAGGAAGGAAGAAATGGGTAAGCTATTAACCATCATTTTGATGGGAATAAATGTAGGAGGTAGATTTTCTCCTGAGGCATGATGTCTACACTTCAGCACCTGATGCATGGACTTTGAATTGTGATATGAATTGCTGTGCTCTGTCTCAGTTATACACACATGGAAATCAACTCTGTGGTTCATTGTGATCTCTAGAATCAAAATGAACTTGCCCATTAAGGCCAGGTCTCCAGGCTTAGAGGGAACCAAGCAGCCTGACTTTCAGGTCTGTCCTTCTGACAGTGGAGGTTACACAAAGAGTTTAAGCCAAATTCTCAGTTACTTGTCAACAGAATGCTGAAGACTTGAGAGGAATGGATGCCAAGATGCATTGGCATGTCAGTCTTGCCTTCAGTCTTCCTGCTGGATGTCACCGTCTAGTTATTATGTGCTGGTGTGCATTGTCAAGCAGCTGTGCAATGGTTAACACTGTCTCTTTAACTTTACTCCCTGTTATTTCCTGTTTCTCTTCAACAAAAAGAAAATTAGACAACAAATGAATATACCTCTGGATCTGGAGTGATCTTTGAAAGCCTGTGGGTTTTTATACTTTTTAACAGATAGTTAAGACTTCTGAATTTCTTCATTTACATATTTCAGCTTTGAGTAGCTCTGATCAACTTACTTTTTAAATCATTTGTCCTCATCACACAGAGGGACTTGTAATATTTTACCTTGTTTAGTGTACTTCCAGCAGTTTTCCTCTTTTGTTTCTTTAACAGAATTAAAGCAACAGAGAGGGAAGCAAAAGTAGAACTCATCATGAGGACTCACCCCTCTCTCCCATTAACACCTAACTGCTTTTTCATTCAGTTATTTTATAGGTCAATGGTTAATTTTAGATGATGGCTAAAGTCTTTTGTTTCCTTAAAGGAGTTTTTAAATGCCAAGAAAGCCATGACATTCTTTAGAAATAAACTTGGCAAGGGAGGTTAATAGATTTGTCCAAGGTCGTGTTGCAAATGAGCACCCCTGTCAGAGACAAACACATGGTGACACTCTGTCACTGCAAAATTTTACTAACTGGATTCAGATGATCTGATCATTTATATTTTTTGGTTCCAAACTTCTTTTATCAATCATTGTCCTCCTTTGTGCCTAGACAGGGGTTTTTGTTTTTGTTTTTTTCCTTCTTACAGGCACAGAAGATTGACCTCAGGATCCTTTCATTAATTCATACGCCCACCATCCTCAGGTACTCAGGACACAATGAATGGGACACACAGCTCAACAGACCTCTGCAGATGTCTTTTCTCAGGTGACAGCAGCCTGCAGAAGAATCAGAAATGCTCGTGTGGACCCAATGCTCTGCGAGCGCAAACATCTCCTGTGTACTTTTTCTCCACTCCACTGCACATTTGAAAGAAAATTGCAGAACTTAGACTTCACCCTTGGAGATTTGTATTTATTTGGTTTAGAGTGAGTGAGGTCCACTCATGGTTGTATAAAAAATAACCTCACTGAATGATTTTAATGCATGACTAGAGTTACAATCCTAAATTTTGGCCATCTTGCCAATTCGATGAGAAATCACTTCATCCTCAAGAGCAGGCTTTGCAGAGCTATGGCCAAACACCTCAGAATTTTGCTCTACTTTTAACTTAAGCTACATTTATTGTACTGTGAAGATGCTGAAGAAAGTGTGTTGGCTTATCTGTGGGAATTACAGATGGAAGATAAAACTCCTCTAAAAAGGCAGAGACAAATGAAGCACACAGAATCACTTGAGCATTTTCTGAAGCAACAGGATGGGTAGAATTTGAAGGGAACAAGCCGTACGCCTTTGGAGTGAGTAAAGTTACGCCTCTTGAGTCTGTCAGAACTCCTTAAAATAAAGCTGTGGTTAAAAGGGACTCATGGTTATAATTTATTTAGTCTTTCCAGAGACCTTTGATAAAGTCGCTCATAAGAAGGAGCTCAGTAACTGTGCAGAGAACTGCAGAACTGCCAGGGATTAAGGACTGATGAAGAGGTGAGGTGC
The DNA here is from genome assembly GCA_004365215.1 of Cuniculus paca. Lineage (NCBI taxonomy): Eukaryota > Metazoa > Chordata > Mammalia > Rodentia > Cuniculidae > Cuniculus > Cuniculus paca. The sequence continues at coordinate 20,963 of RJWT010001200.1, read as the reverse complement.
CTCAAGTTGGGCACAAGTAGTCATTTTTCAGCATGCCTAGCTTTGGTGGGGAACCCAAATGGCATTCTGGTCAGCAAGCTTTGCGTTTTTAGTCTTTTCTTGTTCTTAGTACCCAGTCACAGAATGTCCTTTGAGAAACAAGGCTCCTGAAACAAAGGGGTAAATCAGCCCTCTGCCTGCTTCCTGCCCTTGTTAATCCATCCTTTCATCCCCAATCTCCTGTCCAAGAGTGAGCAGGAAGGTTGAGCGGCTGTTTGTCTGGTGTAACCCCAGACTTGCATGCACACTCAAGGCAATCTCCCTGAGGTAGTATCAATCCTGTATGATGCCATGAACACAGTGAATCAGGGACATGTTTTGAAAGACAGATGGGATGTAATAATATGCTTAACGATAGACAGATAAGACAAGAACTATAATATGCATTGCTACTTGTCTCTTCTACCTTCTCCAGGGCCTACCGTCTTGGCCCAGAGACCCCAAATTCCTCTATGGTTTAGGTACTCTGGAAGGCTTTGCTTCTACAATATCTACTCCTGTTTCTCTCAGCCTTAGCACTGCACTTTTCCTGTGGTTAAATATTCATCACTGAACTCACAATTCACAAATTCAGGTGGGAGTTGATTCTACCTCCCCTTCCCTGCAATATTTATAATCTTAGTGCCAAGGTAGAGTGGGTTCCCTAGGTCTGGTCACTTGGCATATTCTATCCCTTAGGCACTATATCTGGTATAGGGACCATACAGGGTATCATTGACCTAAGATGGTCCAATGACTTCTGGCCCACAGAGTCTGTTGAAGCTATTGAAAAAGAGAATCCTTTTGTCTGCTAAACTGGTGACAGAAACCACTGTCAGGGGTACAGCTTTTTGAGAAAGAGAAATGTAAGAGAAGAAAGCAAAATCAGGAGATGGAGAATGACTTAATTTTTGACAATGTTTTTATAGTACCTGGGTCTAGTCATAATTACCAGATATGTCTACTAGACTTTTCTGTCATAACATTTTTGTTAGTCAACAAAAACCTCACTGTGGCTTTATTTTCTTAAAATGATTCAAGTTGTGTTTCTGTTACTCAAAGGATCCTCTCATAAGAGGTACCTAGTGGACACTTTATCTTAGTAGCCCACACCATCACAATCAGGCTTGCCTGGCCCCTTAGAGATAAGCTCTTGGGCAGTGGTGCATGGCGAGCTCATCTGAAAAAGAGTCTGTGCCTGTGAACTGATAGTAGATGGAGAGGGTGGGGCAGAGAGTTGCTTAAGTAAAAGATTTACCTTTGACAACACTTTTCTGGAGCCAGTAGTTCTCCATCTATGGTTAACTCAACAAAGTGATGTTGGGGACTTTAGGGAAAGAGAGGAGTGAAATGAATCATGGAACATCTCCTACATGCCAGGTATCGCCAGGTCAGGTACTTAATTCTTACACAAATCTTGTATATGTTATTATTTATGTTTCATGAGTCAGAAAATCTTATCAAGAACTATTTGTTGACTGCTCCAGTATTGTCTATAATTCTACTTTATCTATTATCATAATAATCGGAACATAGGTTATAATCTATATTTTATAGATGATTAAATAAAGTTTCTGAAAAGCTAAGTAAATTGTTCGCAGTCACACAGCTAAAAAGAGGGCATGTTTATACTCAGACCCAATTCACAAGCCAAACTTGATATTAAATGGATCTTGATTCATAGGGTTCGAACAGGAATGGCTGAGGAGGCAGCTATGCGCCTGAAGAGGGCACATAGCCAGTGGAACATGCATGGTCTTGACCCTTAGCTGCCCACCTCAGACCCTGGCATAGTGACCACTAGCTTGAGTTAGGACCTCTGGTCAGGTTACTTTCTTAGTAAGATCTAAATGAATTATCTACCTAGGACTTTACAAAAACAAGAAGGGGTAATTAAAAACATGTTGTACAATACAACTCTTACCTAGTTTATGTATTACAAAATAAAGCACAAAGATTCTAAACATACTAGATAGTCCTTATATTTGGGATATGGTGTTAGCTACTAGTTGGCAAATTGTGGGCCTAGATGGGATAAGGGTGTTTGTTGGATCCTATTAAAATTCTCTTCTTATGTTGTGCCAATCCTGGGCATTGTATTGCTTCATGGTAATGTCCTGAGGTGATCTGTGTCCCTGTCTTGGTTACTTTTCTCTGGTTGCTGAGACAAAATACCCCAATGGTCAAAATTAAAGAAAAAAAAATTTATTTAGCTCACAGTTTGTGGAGGTTTCAGTCTGTAATCAAGGCAGGGTGCCATGGCACCGAAGCAACACTTCAAGGTGGCAGAAGACAGCAAAAGCAGCAAGAGCAAGAGGGGAAAGAGCAAACGTCTTCTCCTTCCTTATATTGTAAGCAGGCTACCACCCCCTAGGGTGGGTGTAGCACTCACACCATCTCCATGCCTTCCTCTTGCACAGGCTCAGGATGTTTACGAAGTGAGGACCCTGGTCCCCTACTAAGTTGCTTAGTAAAACTTCTAAGCTTCTCAAGTTGACACAATGTACCTACCATTTCAGTCCAGTACTGTATAATTCATGCCAATACACCCAGGCATGTACCTTCTTCCTGCTTCAAAGCTAATATTCAAATTACAGAGTTCTCTGCTCTTTAGGAGGTGGGCCCTCTGAAGCTGTCCTTAGGGTTTATCAATTGTGTTTCAGTAGAGTCCTTTATCCTCTGCACGGTTGTAGCACTTGTGTAGGCTGAATAGTGCTTCTTAATGATGTCTACATCCTAATCACTGGGGCTTGTGAATATGTTACCTCACATGGTGGATGGCACTTTGTAGATGTGAATAAGGATTCTGAGATGAGGAGAGTGTGTTAGATCATGCAAGTGAGCCTAGCGACATCACAGGGTCCTTATAGGAGGGGGAATCAGGAGGGTCAGAGTGAGATAGCAGGAATAGGATGATGGAAGCAAGAGGCTGGAGTAAAACAAGAAAGGGTCATAAGCCATGGAATGCAAGTGAACTCTAGGGGTAGTAAGAGGAAAGAAAGCATTCTCTCTTCAGAGCCTAGAAAAAGAACCAGTTCTGCTGAATCCAGTTGCATTTCTGGATTTGGATTTCTGACATCTAGTGCTGTAGGATAATAAATTTGTGCTGTTTTAAGCAACTCAATTTGAGGTGATTTGTTATAATAGCAACAGGAAACCATTGTAGTGCTCTGCACCAAAGCTTAGTGACTGAGGAGATTTTCTCCCCCTCCATCAAATAATTTTGCAAACACCTGCCTTGCAGTACTTTAGTTATGTGCTTGTCAAGGCATACAACTGACTGACTTCTGTTCTATGCAGATAGGCTTCATGGATTCCCTGGCTTTAAGGGGGACGAGAATAAGTTTTGGTTTGTGCATATCCTCAAAAGCCTTATAAGGCCTTATCCCTTCTGTGTCACACTAGTAATTGCCAACTCACAGCAGGTGCAGGTAAAAACTGACCACTTGCTCATTCTCGGTTTTGCTGTGGTAAGATACTTTGTCAGTGGACGGATTCAAAGTTAGCCACTCAATTCATAATTCCATGTTGTCACATGAAGATAGCAGTGTGAGGCCAGCTGGTGGGTCCCTGAGAGCCCTGAAGATGGTGAATTCAGGGGGCAGTTGGGCCTCAGCTGGACCAGAGGACAACTTGACTGGGAATATGACCCAGGCATGATCAGAGCCAATTAAGCTCAGAAGACACATGATTATACTGGATTTACACATCTGTCATTGGGAATATTTGTGCTTATGACTGATTTATTTTTGCCATTTGGAGTCTTCTTCCCAGTAGGGAAGAAAATCATAAGAAGCTTGCCAAGTTGTCACGAAGTCACAGCAAAGGGACGTATTCCCGTATAACAGAATCTTAGGAATATTTAATTCAGGACAACCACTTTAAAAGAGAGGGACTTCTTAAACAAAGGACATGCTCAGTGAAGGGCAGCATGTGGGGCTTTTCAGTGGGGAGCTGCTCTGGGTTCCTCAGGGTGGGGGATCCAGGATTTGGCTCTTGAGTTCCTGTGGTGGCTCTGGGGAGGTCCCGTGTGTCGCTTCTGCACCACGGCAGGTTGAATCACCTTGATGACACCTATCTGGGTGCCTCTCCCGTAACAACGGAGTTAGACAGTGTGGCCAGCAACTGTTCTTGGGTTTCCCCTCTTTGTGCTCCAGGCCCATGAGTCCTCCAGAGTCTGTTCTTAAACTGAGTACAATGCAATTGATTAGGATTTATTTTTCTCAATTACAATCACAGTTGAGTTCTGTTTCTTTGAAATTACACCCTCATCCGTTTGATTGGAGTTTTGAATGTTCCCAATCTCTTCAGTCACACATTTATAATCTTTCGGTTTATTTCCACAGATGGCTGAACTCATGCATATGTATGGGTTTTACTGATGTTGTCTCTGAGGGCAAACGTGTTTTTGAGTGTTTTCTGGGTACCACTGTCATTCCCCAGTTTTATCCATGTGTGGTGACAGTCTTACCTCTCAGTGGTGCTGCATGTCCGCCTCGTAAGAAAGTCACCCATTAGCTTAGTAAGGGTGCTTGGGGTGGTGGAGAGAGAAAACATGGTTTCCCCTCAAATTGCTGAACAGGAAGAGAAAGGTAAGTGCTGAAACTGGAGTAGAATTGTCAGAAGTGTATAAACTCAGCTTCAAAACTAGGGAAACTCAGGTCATAGTTCTCTTTCTTCTGCAACAGTGTAAAATCCCTGTTTTTCACAAATCTAGAAGAAAAAGACAAAGAAACAATCTGAGCACTCAAGAACAATTTAACTGAAATGACATTTCAGCCCCAGCATCTCTATCTTCTATGAGATCATGCTAATTCAGCTTTGCTTGGCTTAGTTCCCATATTTCTTATTCTCTTTCAATCAATTGCTATTTCAGCTGTGGTCGGTTGTGACTTATCTCTTGTAATTGTGTTGAATAAAAAATGATGTTGAAGCAATAGTTTTCTTCCTCTCTGGTGTCTTTTAGGGGCTATGCACATGAGAGAGTTTGTAGTCTCTTTTGTTCCTCCCTTTTCCCCTCTCACCACCACCAGCTCTTCCCTCACCCGGTCTAGAATTGCTGTGATAGGTAGGGGAGGAACCACTTGAGCCCCCGGAAGGAAGGGGAATGTGGTGCCACCGTGCCCTCAGTAGTGGGTGGGTCACCATTTTAGGCACACAGAGTCTTGTTCGGTCTCCCAGGGCGCTGCCGCTTGTTCAGAGACCTTTAGACCCAGTACCCTCCCCACAGGGGACTCTCTGCGATCTTATGTAGCTGTCTACCTGCCTTCAGCACTTGAACTTGACTTGCTAATGCTGCCCCTCAGAAGGCTGACCCAGTGAGGCAGATGCATCAACGGGCTGATTATATTCATGGGGGGAAGCTCACCCCTCAAAGGAAGGACGCTTTTGGGGTTAGGGCTACCATAAGTGCTTGCAAAATGCTGATGCCAGAGAGAAAGAGCTAATAATTCCCCTATGGTTTCAGGGCCACCAGAGAAAGCCAAGCCCGGAGGGTGTTGGAGAGAGGAGCTGTCTGTCACTGTACCAAGTGTGATGACTACGGGTCATCTTCATAGAGCTGCCAAATGGAGTAGTGCATACTTTTTTTTTTTTCCTAATGTGGGCAGGTCACTGTGTTTATAGATGCATTTGTTTCATTTTTCTTACAATTTACTTGGTTTATTGGCACAGCGTGATGTTGCAGACAGAAAATAGTTAGAAGTCCTCTTTCCCTTCAAACAGAAAATCTGTATTTTGTCCTAGGCTATCTGTTAAAGCTACTTAGTGTAACTTGACTTGAGTAGGTTGAGTGAATGAATTGGATGTACTTGCAGCTTCTTGGCATGTATTTCCTCAAAATGTTCACAATTTATAAGCTACCTAGCTGGACTTTGGTATATTTGTAGATTACCATTTTCATGGAAAAAACTCAACATTATTTTTCCATAGTAAAATTAAAACTACATTTGAGTTGAAATATCATAATTTTATTCCAGTGATGTACATGATAATGTGTAATATATGATGTTTCACCAAAATATCCATATCGTGCTTAGTGGTACAGTTTGAGTTCAGAAGAAACAATATCCAGGTCATTGCCTTTCCTAGTTTACATACCTCATGAATTCAAAAAGCTGAACTCATAATGATGAGTCTTTGGGAATGAAGGGACATGTAGGGTGGCTGAATAGAATGTAAACCAATCACAGGCATTTTTTCACTATGGTCCTGGGGTCCATGAGCCCTGATATCAATTAGCATGTTTTACTGTGGAAATCCAGATGCTTCAGCCAGGAAAACAGTGGTAAATGGATTCTTTATTTACTCTTTGGTTTTATATGCAAATTTTCTTATAATTCTGTCATAATATTTAGATATGACTTCTAGATATGCCCTTTAAAAAATCATGCATTTCTCTCAGAAGAGAAGAAAATTATCTTAGAGAATTTCCACTTCCAGGGATGTAGTTGTCTGCAGTTCTTTTCTTAAAAATTCTTATGCCTTATTGTCAGCATTAAAAATATTGTATTTCAGTTCTTGAAGTGGTGGGTTCAGGATGCTTGGGCCGTGGAACATACAACGGAGATACATAACTTGGATAACACAATTGGGATAATAAATCATAAAATTGGCCTCCATTGATATGAAGTGTCATGAAGGAAGGATATGTATATTCCAGTAAAACAATCCTCCATAGGTCCCTTTTTCCTTGATGTTCAGGGCAGTTTGGTGAGTCAAAGCACAAAAGACTATGCCTTCTTTACATGGCACACTTAAGAGCTCTACATTCAGTGGCCACATTTGGATTGCTATGCAACTTTAACGCTACTCAAGACCATAGCTTGAAATGCCATCTATAATGCCAGTGATCCCTCTGAAAACGAAACCTCAAGTCTAGCCTGCTGGTTGCACAGAAGGATGAGAAATACAGCAGGGCCAATCCTAGTGTCACTGCTCCATGGGGCTCAGCCCAGTTCAGAAGACCCCCAAATGACACATAGATGTATGAGCTAGATAAATCCTTATTGTCTGTGTGTGTGTTGCTGAGGTTTTTGTCACTGTTGGTGACATAGCAACAGCTAACCACATACCTCATTTCTATCATTACCTCCTTGAAATCTGTTTTCACACAGCAGCCAGCATGATCCTTTCCGAAGTCAGGCTTGATCAGTGTATTAGTCAGTTTTCTAATTCTTGAGACTCAACACCTGACACCCACACCTTAAAGGATAGGTTTACTTTGGTTTCAGGGAATTTGTTCCATGGTTGGCTGGTTCCAAGGCAGAAACATCTTGGCAGAAGGGGATAGCAGAGCAAAGATGCTTAGTTCATGGGAGCTGGAAGCAGAAGAGGGGAACACTACCAGAGACAAAGGGCAAGGGACAGATGCAGCACCCAAGATCATGCCTTTATGACTCACCCAGGCTTGCCTAGAACTGTACTTTAGTAAATCCTCAGCAGCTATGAATCCAATCAAATTACACAATTAAGCTTAAAAGTCACAATCAGTTACTTACTGCCTTCATAGTTGACTGAAATTGGTTCTTATTTCACTAAAAGTGAAAGCAAAGTCATTATGAGAATCTACCCAAACTGCTTCTATCCTGCCTTATTTTCACTCTTTGTCAAAGTCCTTGTCAAATGCTATCTTCTCATAGAGGCCTACCCTGATCATCTTACTTAAAATTATAACTTCCGTATTACTCCCCATCTATATTCCCAACTTTCTTTACATTGTTCATCCTTCCCCCTCCCCCATGGTACCATGACTTGGTAATACATAATTTACATCTACTTTCTGGTAGAATGTGAGATTTATATGGGCTGGAACTCTGCCTGGCATATTACAGATACTCATTACTTATTTGTTGAATAAATGAAAGTCAAGAGGTATACTGGCAACCACCAAGGTTCTCTATGACTAAAGTAGTACACGAATGGGTGTTTTTTTTTTTAAAGAGAATAAAAAAAAAAAAACAAAGCAGAACAGAGTTAAGCACAACAAAGTATTTCAGAACAGAACACTGCAAGCAATACAGGTCTTTAAAACATAATGATAGGAGATTAACAATGGCTACCCTGGTGTCTCTTGTTTTCTTGAAATGGTTGTTCATACATTCACACACAATAAACTCAAACAAAACAAAATAATATAAAGCCAGATAAAACAAAAGAGTGAAAGCATTACAGGCTTTCAAATCAGACAATAAGAAATCAGCAATGGCTACCTTAATGTCCTTTGTTTCCTTCAAAAAAGCTGTTTCTATCTTCTCACATATTGCAATCAAATAGTAGAAAACAGACAAACTAATCAAATCAAAGAATAAAAGCATTATTGGACTTCAGAACCCTTTCCCCATATTTATTGGGTAATATGTATCTTATTGAGTCTTCCAGTTTCTTACACTAGGGAGACGATGTGGTGTTTACACATGTGAGTTTGATTTATTTCACTCATGAGTATGGTCTCAAGTCGCATCCATTTACCTATAAAAGCCTCAATGTGATCCTTCTTTATAGCTGAATAGTACTCCATTGTATAAAAGTACCACATCTTTTTTTATCCATTCCTCAATTGAAGGGCATTTGGGTTGTTTCCAAGATTTTGCTGTTACAAATTGTGCTGCTATAAACATGGGTGCACATATATCACTGTGGTAAGATGATTTCACTTCTTCTGGGAATATACCCAGAAGTGGAATAGCTGGGTTAAATGGGACTTCCAATCCTAGCTTTTAAAAGTGAGGAGCCTCCAGACTGATTTCCACAGTGGCTGCACCAGTCTACACTCCCACCAACAGTGGAGAAGAGTTCTTTTTCCTCACAGCCTCTCCAGCATTTGTTATTGGTGGTTTTCTTGATCTTGGCCATTTTTTTCTGGAGTGAGATGGAATCTCAGAGTTGTTTTAATTTGCATTTCTCTGATGACCAATGATGCTGAACATTTTTTCATGTATTTACTTGCCACAAATAGGTGTTTTTATTTGCCTATGAAAGACCTTGCTGTCACTCTAACAGTATTTTGGGGGGTATTATCCTAAGACATCTTTTCTGGTCTAACTCTTAAGGCTCAAAACAATCATTTTCAAACTGGAAAGTCTTTTCTACAGCAAGAGCTTTCAGAAACAAGCAGAACAAAAAGATTCAGTACAATTTCATTTTATCTATTTATCTCAAGTAAGCCAAGAACTGATTTATACTGTATTCATTGATGACATTGTGCAACTGCGAAGTGAAATACTAACTAGCAAACACACATGATCAGAAAGGCTTTTCATGTTTAAAATCATGTTATAGAATTCATTCTTTTTAATTTAACTGGTTTAACAAACTACTTGGCAAAAATATAGCTTGACCCATTTTTACTGTTAGGTATGCATCTTTTAATGACATTTCTGTGGTTTGGGACCCTACCTTAACTTGAGCCAAATTTGTCAACTTTGTATAGGGCAGTATTATTTTTCCCTTGTTCTAGAAAAATTCAAGGGTCTTTCAGAGAGAGTAAGAGTCCTGTTGTGCTCTGAAGATGAAGGTAAAGCTTTCCTAATTCACACCATCGTACCACAGTCCATGTTTTCCTTAGTCTTGTTGCCTACTATATGTACACCATGCTGAGTTCCAGTACTTGTATTACTATTTCTGGCTGTACTTTTATGCTTCAGTGAGCTTCATTTGAGTCACTGACCCATGTTTATGAATTGTTGTGATAGAATATTCACAGAGAAGATGAATATTTGATAAATATAAACAAAAATGACTAACGGTGAAAATACATTAATCAGAATGATCTGTGTCTTGTTAAGTGGAAGATTACTTGGAGTGAACTGGCTAATACCGTCCTTATCATATACGAGCAAACTTTAAAAATTGAAGGATTTCTGTGAGAAATCTCAGTTAATACTGCATTTTAAATGAGTGACAAGACTATGAATAAGAGTTCTGTTGCTTTATCTCTGAAACTGCCGAACTGCCTACAGACCCTTGACAGATAAACAAATCCTACACTTGATAAGTGCTGCTCTGATTCCTGGCTACTGGAAAGGACCACAAAGCAGCAAAAATGCAGACCTTCAGATCCCACCCAGACCCTAAATCTGCACATTAATAGAATTGTTAGGGCATCCCAATGTACACTGAAGGTTGAGAAGTGCTTTTCTCTAAGATGAATAGTAGGAGGGCTCCCTTGATCTCTTCAGAAAGAACAGCAGCAGGCCTTTCAGCAAGGAAATAAACACAAACTTATTTCACATATCTTGACTGAGTCGATAATCATCTTCCAATGCTACCTAGTATAGACTATGGGGTGATGGTGGAGGATGGGATGTGGCTCTTGGTCAACAGGGAATGAATGTACTTAGAACACCCAAAAATAAGGTTGGCTGAGACAGAGTTGAGCCAAATTCTGATGCAGTTCCCATCTTTGGATCTGGAGTTAATGAAAAAGAGACAATTTGAAGTGATGTGGTGGATGATGATGCATGGTCATAGGGGCTTGAAGGGAGCAGTTATTTTTTCCTCTTTTGTTTAGGCAGCAGCTGTGACTCCCTAAAATGATATCCCAAATGTGTTGCATGCCAAGGATTTAGAACTTGATGATTCACAGGTTTTGTGAGTTGGTGCTTTTATAGCTGGACAATAGTTTCGGCAGTGCATACAGTGACAGCCTGAGAGTTCAGAATTGCAGTGTAAAGGACAGGGCATCCTCATCACCTGGCGGGTACATTTCAGCCTGTACATTCCTCATCACCCCAGAAAACATGGCAGTACCTCTGCTGTAATAGCTTGTTCAAGTTCTTACCTTCTTCTGCCCCTGTTCTCCCTAATTTTAAAATCTTTCACAGCTCTCCTTCCAATTCCCAGTTCCTAGGAAGGCTTTGATGATTTTCTTCAACCAAATGGCAGTTCTCCTTCTCAGAAAGTCCCTGAAATCTAGTGGTTCTCAACCATGGCTGCACACTGGAGTCACCTGGGAAGCTTTTAAGAAATCCTGGAATTCAGGCCACAGTCCAGGTGGAGGAAGTCAGTCTTGGGTTGGGGGCCATCCATGAGTGATTTTTAAATCTCTCTAGGTAGGTTCAGAGTGGAGAACCAGTACCAGAACCAGAACAGTTTTTTTCTTTAAGGCAACTCTAAAGTTCCACTATCTAATGGCTTGTAGAAGAGACCACCATTTTTACTTTATCCCTATGTTAACTTTGGAAGCTCCCAGAAGTCAAAGTAGTTTGGGTGTCAGGTATTTTGTCTCAGCAATGAGAGAAAAGTAATACCTGATATCCAAAATGAAGGGAGGAAAGGTTTATTTAGCTCACAGTTTGTGGAGGTTCAGTCCATAATCAGCTGACTCCAAGGCAGGGTGGCATGGCACCAGGGCAACATTTCAAGTGGTAGAAGACAGCAAAACAACAAGCAAAAAGAGTGGAGAGCAAGCTGCTTTTCCTCCCTTATATTGTATGCAGGCCACCCCCTCTTCATGAATGGATATAGCACTCACAAAATCTCTGTGCCCTCCTCTTGCACAGGATGAGGATATTTACAAAGTAAGAATCCTGGCTCCTGCTGAGTTCCTTAGTTAAACTTCTAAACTTCTCAAGTTGACACAGTGAATCAACCATAACACTCAGTGCACTTGTACAGTATCTCTGAATTTCAATCATTTACCCCATCTGCTTTTGCTGCCACCACCACATCCATTTCTAAATTCAGTAACAGAATAGGGAAAAGCAGATATATATGTGCTGACATTAAGAGAGTTCTGGTCATCTGGGATTGTCATTAAGCAAAAAATAGTATTTTGCTAGAAACAATGTGCTTCATGGTTTGGACGGCTGTATATTTTTCTTTGTTTGTCGAATAACTTTTCATTGGAATTATTTATTGCTGCATAACAAATTACCTACAAATCGAATAATACTTATAATTCCACACAGTTTCTGTGGATCAGGAATCTGAGAATGGCTTAAGGAGCCAGCTCTGGATAGTCCCAGGAAGTTGGAGTCAAGATGTCATCTGGGACTGCTGTGATCTGAGGTCCTGACAGGGTGGAGGATTCCCTTCTACTGTGGCTCACTCACAAGGTTGAGAAGTTGTCATATGAATTCCCCATGTGACTGCTTGAGAGTCTTTACAGTATGACAGCTGATTTCCCTCAGAGTGAAGATCTGAAGAGGAAAGGCAGAAGATGAAATTCTTCATAATTATGAATCACGATCACTGCAATATGCTGTTGTCTACACAGGTTAATTTGAGAGGGGGACTTAATTAACAAAGGACTTAATTTTTGTTCATTGCAGGAGCTGTCATTAAATCTTCCTTCTTGAACCTCTATGGGGTGGGCGCACGACATAGACCAGCTGACCCAGTAACTCTGCCCCTGGGTAAATATGATTAGAGCATGTGACCCATATGCCCAATCATTGGATTTCTAGGATTCTACTAGAGCACTTGAGAGAAAGCACTCTCATGGTTTGGGAATTATGAGTTATAAAAATGATGACAGCTCAGCAGTGCTGGTGGTATCTTTACCATTGTATTGGGTCTGCAAAGAATGGGGTTAAAATGGAGGACAGCAGAGCGGGAAGAAAGAGAGACAGCAACCCAATAGCCTGGTTTGAGTCCTGTTATGGCTTGTGTCTAGATGTGCCCCCCTCCAAAGCCTTGTACAGTCATGGGGGCAGGCTTCTAGAATTTGTGATTGATTCATGGTACAATGCTGGGATTATGGGTGTGAGTGCTACACCCACTCTAGGGTGGGTAGCCTACATACAATATAGGGGACAGAAAGAGTCTTCTCTCATGCTCCTCCCTTTTGCTCCTGCTGCTTTTGCCATTTTCTGCAGCCATGAGCAGTTATTCCTCTACAATGCCAACCTGCCTGGGAGCCAGCTGAATATGGGCTGAAACCTCCACAAACTGTGAACTAAATAAACCTTTTTTTCCTTAACTGTTGAGCTATCCCTTCCCACTGACTAGTTTCCAGTGAGGAAGGGACACAGAGGAGGATACTGATATGCAGAGAAAACGATAATTGTAGTTTTTGTGCAGTCAGATGGCCCAGGACTTCTTTTACCCTACTGTCTGGCTTGTGGGAGTTCCTCCCCACTCATTGGTAAACTAATCAATCTGTGTGACATGGTGATGAAGTGGATCATCATGTCTCTGAACTAATGTACTTTCTGGACTCTATCATTGATCCTTTTGTCCCACCTTTATTTATCCCATTAATGATGCTGACACTCACATCAACCTTGATTTTCAGCAGTACATTGTAAGGGTTTATGAATATTTGTTGAACAGAATAAATGACAGGTTGATGGAAAATATTTGAGAGGTATATGGAGCCTTCTATATTAAATAGGTAAGTTTTTTTATGCCCCAGAATTGCGCCTACACCTAGATTAACAGCTGTCCTGCCATGGATAATGGGTGGGCTTGAATAATTCTTTGCTACTCTCAAGTACTATACTTCAAGATTTTGCTTTAGGACCATTGTTAGGAACGTCAATTTTCTCTGAACTATGTTGCAGATAGAGAAGGGATGGGAGATTGGATCAACACCATGAGTAAATCCGGACATGGAATGGAATGTATTTTTAAGAAATAAATCACTGAGGTACTCCTGAAAACATTTGAATTCGTCAAGTAATCTGCTTGTCTCATTTATTTTTGCGAGCATTATTTTTACATTTGTCCTTCTGCTCTGGGTTGAAGTGATGGAGGAAAAGAAGGATATTTATTGTGAGGAAATGATGGCTTATGTGAGGATTCTGAGGATGGACTAGACGAGTTTTACATGTAGAGGGCAGGCCAGCAGCAAGGTGCCTGAAATTCTATGGCATGGGCTGAAGCTGTTTTCTTTTCCATTTTTTTTTTTTGTATCTTGAAGAGGATAAAACCAAGGAAAATAAAACAGAATAAAACCAATCAGAACAAACCAGAGTAAGTGATACAGGATTTCACAACATTACAAAATCAACAATAGTTACTGTAATGCCTTTTGCTGTCTTCAAAATAGCTGCAGATACTTTTGGACGTAGTAAAAATCAAACAGAACAGAATAGAATAGAAACAATAAAAAGAAAACCATGGATACAATAAAGGACTTCAAAACAAGACAATAGTAAATTCAAAATGGCTACCATAATATATCTTACTATCTTTGAAATAGCTGCTCCTGCCATCGGATATAACATAATCGAACAAAGCAAAAAAGAATAAAATCCAACCCAACCAAACAATAAACAATGTAGGGCTTCAAAACGAGACTATAGGGAATCAACAATGGCTACCACCCTCAGAAGGAGGCTCCCCTGAGATGCCACACTGTGTATCGATGTCTTCTGAACAGATGATCAGACCACTGGCCCTAGACCTGCAAGGTCAGTGAAACACCAAAGCACCACAGGCATTCAATTGCATTTCACCTCGATGGCCATCATCGCAGCCTGTGTTTCTCTGGATCAGTGGGTCACTTAGCGGGAGGAGGGAGGGGATTGGCACTTCTTGTTTGCCAGTCCCTGAGCTGGAAGGGGCTGGGATCTGGCTGTCTCCCTGCCAGGGGTGGCCTTTACATGGCACTGGTCGGGGAGGTGAGGCTTGTTCTCTCCCTTCATAGTCCACGATGGCCCTGCCTCATGGGGAAAGGCTTGGCTCTGGGTGTCCCCTCTCTGGCAGCTGCCCGCACATGGCACTGGTTCGGGTGGGGTGGGTGAAGCTGTTTTCCACAAGTGGAATTTCTGCTTCTTTCCAGAAACTTCTGTTTTGTTCTTGAGGCCTCTCAACTGACTGAATCTATGCTACTCAGCTTATTTAACATAATTTTATTTACTTAAAGTCAACTATTTATGAACACGAATCATATCTAAAAAATATACCTGCACAGTAATAACTAGTGAGTAGTTATTTTTAAATAGTGGGAACTGTGACTTAGTCCACTTGACATGTAAAAACAACCAAGAATATACACCCACTTGGCATTCATGCATGTATTCTTCAATCATATCTGGCCTCCAAATAAAAGCAATAACAAAGTCATACTCCCCACAATGCTGTAATAATGTTGGATACAATAGAAACATGGTAACTTTTTTTTGGAAAAGAATTCAATATTCTTGCATCATTTTCCTTCTTTCTGATTTCTTGAAACTTATTACTGAAATATAAAGTTAACTACTATTAAAATATCTTATGTTTGATGATAATGTCATAAAAGAGAAGGGAAACAAAAGGGAAACAAAAATAGCTTAGCATGTTTATAACATTTCGTAACAAAATAAGGAGGTAAGTTTAACTTTTAGAGGTCCCCTTTGTGCCACTGATCGTGTGGTCAAAGCAGTCTTTATAATTACCTCTTCTCTTTGTTCTCATCTACTTGTAGTTCATAGGCTCATAGGGTAATGCAACCTTCATTCCTGAAGGGTCTGGTCCACTAGCAATTTTTTCTGAACTGAATTGTTGTAGCTTTTGACTGACTTTAATTATAGGACACAGTAGTAGAAAGAAATGCTCCTATGGGATCTTCATTATTCTAGATATATATATATATATATTGTATATACTTCCTTACCTCTGTTGGGAAGCAGGAAACCAATTCCTCCTTGGCAATCAGGCTCAGTAACCCCAGTCTGTTCAGTAATAACCTTCTTTGTCTATTGATTTAGATACATGCGGACCCTAGACTGCTCTGACAGTAACCTCAGCTTCCAGTTTAGTGGGATCATTATCACATCCTGGATGGAAGTACTCCTCCATTTAGAACAAGACTTCTAGACCAAAAGAACACAAGGGGCTGAGGACAGGAAAAATAAAACCTTTGCCAGTAGATCTAGATTACTAGGCCTGATAGTGATGCTATTACTCCCATTTACCTCTTGATTCCTGGACCTGTTAATCCTGCTATGGGGAGAATAACACCATATATTGAATGCTGATTCAAAGCACACTCACTTTCCTGGAGGATTTTGTACCAACCCTGCAAGCACCTAGCTGGTGCTGCAGCTCAGTCCTCAAAAGCCCACCCCATAGTTCTAGTAAGTCAGTAGCTTCAGGATGATGGTGAACATGGTAAGAGCAGTGAATTCCATGACCACATGCTCACTGCCATATTTCATTTGCTATAGCATGAATTCACTGCTGTGAAGCAATTCCATGTGGAATGCTGTGAAGGTGGGCAAAGTATTCTGTAGGTCCTTGGATGGTACTTTTGTCAGAAGTATTACTTACAGTGAACCTTGGTAAATGAGCTGGAGTAGGAAATCAATATCCAAGTATCAATTCCTGTAAGAACAAAGTGTCCCTCTTATGATGGAAGTGGTCCAATGTAATCGGTCTGCCTCTGGTGGCTGACTGACCAGCTTGGCGAATGATGCCATGCTAGAGACTCAGAGTTGGTCTCTGCTGCTGGCAAACTATGCACTCAGCAGTGGTTATAACTAAGCTGGCTTTGATGAGTAAAAAAAAATCTATGTTGCTGAGCCCATGTGTGACCTCCATTCCTACCACCATAGTCATTTTGTTCATGAGACCATTGGACAGACCAGTACTAGAGAAAGAGGATAATAGTATCCATGTAATGGGTCATTCTATTCCCTGCATTGTTAAAATCCACCTCTACTAAAGTCATTATTATTTTGTGAGCATTAACATGGAGCACAAATACCTTCACATTATTTTCATATTGACAGAGGTCTATCTGCATACCTCTTTCTCAAATCTCCTTGTCTCCCTTTTTCCAATCGTGTTTGTTCTAACTCCCAACAATACAGCCAAATCAGGGAGAGCAGCCCTTGAATTAGTATAGACTTTTACCTTCGCTAACTTCTCTTTCTAAACAAAATGAACAGGTGGCTGCACTGCTCACTGTGAGGTTTTGCCTTCACAGATTATGTCCAGAGAAAGGATGGTAGTACTGCAGCTTTCCACTTTTGCGAGGTGCCCACATATCCTGCAGAACCATCTGTAAACCCAGCCTGCTCAGGGGACTGTTCCTGTGGCACTCCCTGTGAAGCTGTAGGTGAAGACTGGGAGACAGAAGGTAAAACAGTAGCAGAGAGCCCATGCACGTTTGGGCTACATCCTCACATAAATTGAAATGTGCTTCCAAGTTTTGTCTGGTCTTTTATATACTGCTTACACTTTCAGAAGCCTGAAACCAAGGGGTTGGATCCTTCTGCAGAATTTTAGGGAAATTTATTCTATGCCTCTCTCCTACTTTGTGGTGTTGGCAGCAGTTATTGGAATTCATTGGTTTATGGTTACGTCACCGTAATCTCTGAATCCATCACTACATGTCCGTCTTCTCCGTGCCTCTCTCCTTAAGGGACACTGACTATTAGAGTTAGAGTTCACTATCACATGGCATTGACTTCATCTTAATTTCATCTGCAATGACCCTGTTTCCAAAAAAGAGTTACATTCATAGATGCCATATCATTTTGGGGGACAAAACTTAACCTTGGTAAATGAGCTGGAGTAGGAAATGAGAATATCCGGTCATTATATATTGTGCCTTGTAGGGCTATAAAAAGGACTAAATAAAATAGCTTATCCTTCATTTTAGATGGGATACCTCAATATGACTTCACTGCTGGACTTGCCAATTTCACCAAGGTTGAAGACTCCTATGTTTTTGTCAGTTTTTTCCCCAAAACTCTGACAAGTAAATGTCTTACTATTATGTTAAGAGCAATAGATACTTCTTGTTCACTAGATCTACTTATTATTCATGTGATGTGACTAATGCAATGTCTTGGAGAAGGAAAAAGTGATCAGAGTCCCTGAGAACTAATTATGATACAGGGTTGGAGAGTTGATATAACACTAAAGTAGGAAACTGAAGTTGTTTTTGCTGGCTTTGTTGGCTGAAAGTGAATGGCTTCTGACTGGTTTACTGAAGATACTAAGAATAAAAAATTGCCAGATCAATATCTGCATGCTAGGTACCAGGGTATGTGACAGTTTGCTCAGCTGACTATAATGAGTGGGGAGAGGAGGAGTAGGTGTGTAAGGCCACAGTCATGGAAACAGTGGAGAACACTTTCCCGTATCCAATTCTCTGTTCCGTGCAAAGGATAGACCTTCTTGGATTCACAGTAGGGGCGTTTCCAGGGGGTGTTTCACAGATGCATCCTCTATCCAACCACTGAATTTAACACTTCTCAGTTCTCTATCTTCTTGTTTTTTCTTTTTCTTGTCAGTTGTCTCTAGAGAATGAATTAGAATCACTTGTGGTGCCTTTTGAAGGCAAATATACTTTTCTTAGAGACTGCGGCATCATCCACTTGCAGGGACAACGTATCAGAATCTCTGTCTGTCTCGTTCTTTGTTTTTTTTGGGGGGGATACCGGAGATCCAACTCACAACCTTGCGCTTACCAGGCTAAGCGCTTCAACCGCTGGGCTAAATCCCCGCCCCCCACCCCCATCAGAATCTCTTTGCAAGACCTCACTCAATTGTAATCAACCCCCCCCATCCCAGTCTCTCCCCTGAAGTTGGAACCCAGGGCCTTCCATGTGGTAGAGAAGTGCTCTACCATTCAGCTAAATCCCCAACTCTCTGGGATCTTTCTTGACCATGCCTCTCCTTTCTCCTTCTTGAAGTCAAGGCCACCCTCAGAACAGACCAAGTTTTCTTTTATGGTTCCTGCTTACCTTAGACAAAATTTGACAACAATATCTACCATGTGTCCCAGAAAAATAAGATCTGGCTGGAAAATAATCACCCTTGAAAACTAGAGATCAAAAATTCCAGCTCCCATCAGCGTGTCCTTGCCTTACCTGGCTTACAGAGGAGCCACTGAGTGGGAGAATAGATGGCAGGTAAGGCAAGGATAGGCTGTTTAGGGTTGGTATTTTTGATCTCTGGTTTCCAAGGCTGATTATTTTCTGGCTAGATCTTATTTTCAGGTAAAGAAGGATATGTTACTTTACTACTTATATTTTTCATACTTTTAATTTATTTTACTAAGTAGGAAAATCGCATTATAGCACCATTATAAAAATTAACCATACAGATAACCCCAAAGGTTCTCTCAAATCAGCCCTCCTAATCCTACCCCTCTTTTGGTTATCAATCTGCTACTTTTTCACTGACAATATATCTTGGAAATGTTTCTACCTGAGTGCATGCATAGAGACTGATTTCTATACAGTGTAATCGATTACTACAGAGTAATCTGTAGTATATTTAGCTAACCCGTTTGCTATTGATGGATATTTTATCCCCCCCCCCATATTTTTCAAGAAGAGTGCCACAATGACTCTCATTTTATATACCACCTTATGCACAAATGTCAAGTATTTCATTTACTACATAGATGCCTAAAAGTAGAAATTCTGTACTGAAGATGTACATATTTAATGCTATATAATCTTGGCACAATTTTTTATTGGTAGTTTTTTCTTTTATCATTTATTGATAGAGTTCTTTGTATGTTCTGAAGAATAATCCTTAGTCTAACACTCATACATGTACAAAAAGTATATAAATGTGTTTTCTCTGTTTGGCCTTTGTTTTTAAATTTGTTTTATTGGGTTTTCATATTTTCAAGCAGTCAAATTTATCAGTGTATATGGTGCTGTTTTATGAAATGATGGTTCCATGATTTATTTAACAAGGATGGCAATTCAGTTGTTTTACTAAATACTTCTGTTGTGCATAATTTATCACACATCTAGAATAAAAGTTCTGCACAGGAAGTTAGTGGATCAAAGGGTATTTAAATTTTTAGCTTTGATATATACTGTTAAATTGCTTTCTGACAAGTTTCTAGAAGTTTCATGATTCATGAGCATTTTCTGCAAAGCTTCAGACTTGCTCAGATACCTCCATGAATCACAGGGGATACCACAGAGGCCCAGCCAAGCCCCCAATAGTGAGTGGGGCTCTTATGCGTGCATGCACCTGTGAATGTGTGTGTGATGCAAACGTGGTGAGAAATTCAAGTCAGTTAATTAATTAGAGTCCTGTTTAGACCTCTAATAATGAGTGGAAGAATTAGTAGACTAAAGCGCCTTTGCCTTTATTATTCATTAGAAACCGGCAGTAAATAATAGGTTTGAATTTCACAGTATGGAGGCTGCTAATCAAAGCACAGAGAATTCCTTAAGATCACAAATTATTATCCTTCACAACAGGAGCATAACAGGAACTTGGCTGTATGAGTTGCTTTACTGGGACACTAGCCTCTGATAGGGACCTGGACGGATTCAGAGGAAAAGCCAGGAAATCACATCTCGAAGCCAGATTCTACATTTTGTCCTACAGATTAAGCAGGACATGATTTCCTCAGTTTCGTGGTGTCATACCTACTAGGGGTCAGTCTGCATAAACAGTGCTCCCTTCTCCTTGTTATCAGTGATTTGTGATGCTCAGGCAGGAGATTTTGTTTCTACACAGGAAGAGGCTTTGTTTGGATGACAGCGGCCTATTTTTGCTGTCTTCTTAGGGAGCTGGAGCTGGGTTTAGATGTGTACCCTCCCCTCTTCATTTTATCTCATTTCCAAATGGTGAGTCCTATTTCTCTCTTTTCTCTACTTCTGCACCTAGTAATGCTTGCCTTTTGGGGGAATCTCTTTTCCTGTTTTGTCTTCATACAAAATAAAGTTTTTCTCTTTCTTTTACATGATGGAGGCAGAAACAAGATGAATCCTCATTTTCTGCCTTTCTTTCCTTCATCCTTTGTGTCTCTTCCACCTAATTTTGTAGCTCTTCATAAATTCTGGTCACCTCCAATAAGAAAGGCGGAAGTTGTGCCACTCTTTTTGACTCAGTTTCCCTTCTCTGGGGAATCCTCCCAATCCAGTGCTGCTTCTTTGTTCCTCAGTGGCTTGTTGCACCAGCCCTTCTGCCTGTGCCTGGACCCTGGAACCCCTTGTATCTCCCTTATGTTAGCTTTTGGTACTGCTTCATCCAGAACCACCAATTGGCCTGGACAAAGAAGATACTTTGAAGAAAGCATTAGCCAAAAC